>MUZH01004366.1:0-178931 GCA_003012965.1 Juglanconis oblonga | reverse complement strand
TCTCTATAAAAGAGGAATACTTACTTAAGAGGAGGTAATAGATATTTTAGCTAGAAAGGATATAGAGTAGTAAGTAAAGCGTAATAAGGGTAAAAATATAGATAGGGAGGAAGGATAACTAGCGACTATTCGACGATATAGCAATTGCAGCAAATCCGGCTATAATATACGAATATACGAGATCGATATAGAAATATCTGATATATATAGTTCTGATTAGTTTTAATTGATTTAAATAATTATAATGCTGCAATTAAATAGAAAAGGTATATAGGTGGTGGGAAGTATCCCGGGTACTAATGTATCCCGGGTACTAATGATCCACGTTATAGCAAATCCAGATTATTATTCCTAATAAAGGAGTAGATATCGAGATATCTAAAGGTCCCTATATAATATAATTCTTAACCTATCCGTAATACTATTAAGCTATATTACTATATATAAAAATTAGGAACCTTTCGCATATACCGTTAGACTAGCCTAAGCTATTTCCTAATAGATATTAAGATATTATATTAAATATTTTATATTAGACTTATATTATTTATAAGTATACTTATTATATTAATATATCGCTCTATATATTTACTACTCGCCTCTATAAGTAACTTTAAATAGGAAATAGGTCGTATAGCAGGGTACTTATATTACCTAATATAATTAAACGCGCTAGCGTAATATATTAGGCAACTACAGCCCTCTACCTAAACTTTATAATCTAGTACTTAGACTTCGATTTCTATTATTACTATTATCTATCTTTTTATCTTTATATTACTTATACTATCTAGATCTCCTTATTAATATCGAGATTATATATATTATAAACGACTTCGCTATTCTATATAACCTATATTTTAAGTTTATAACCTCTATGCACTCTTACCTCCTAATATATATTGCTCGGTTATCATTATTGCACCCTCTATCTCTTGCTCCCTTTTATCGTATCTATTAAGCCTATTAAGAAGCCTAATACTAAATTAACCTCCTAATACTACTATTAAAGATAGAACCTAGCTAATCTAAAGTAAATACCCGTTACTATATCTTTACCCTCTTCTAAACTACTATTTAGTTTACTATTAACTATAAAGTAATAGTCTTCCGCCATATTTCTTACCTTAACTATAAGTTTATCCTATACTATATATATAAAAATATTCTATTATAAGCCTTTAGCGATACCTATTCTAACTATTATTGCCTTATTATAAATCTATATCCTTAAGGCAGACCTTAGTCCATCTACCTAGACCTATAGACTGCTTGCCTCGATATTAATATAGGCTTTAGCACCTTTTTCTTTATCTCCCCTCGAACTTTTACTAATATCTATATCCGAGATATAACTTATATAGCCTAAGTATATAATATATCTATATAACTATATTTTTAAGTAGCCTTTAGATATCTTAGGGTTATAAGATCGGTTTAAACTAACGTTTCCTAATAGGCTTAAATTACTTAGGGCTTATAAGATCCCGCTATATACCTATTTCCTAATAGCGATAAGCCTATCAGGCAGTACTAGCTTATAGCTTATTACTAATTCCTAGTAGGCGAGAGTCTTTATAGCTTTTCTAGCTGCTTGCTAATAATCTACTTAGCACTTTCGCGCCTAGCTAATCTATATATTAAAGGTCGTAGGAAATTATCCCTCTTCTCTTATATAAGATATTAGCTAATATAATATCTAAATCTAGGATACCGTCTATTATTATATTACTATCTATTATCGCCTTATAGGATATTATAGCCTTATAGATATTATTACTCTAAAAGATACTATTATAACTTAGATTTACTAAAGGTACTAATATATAATCCTACGATATATTAGGCATACTATTTATAATAGCACTGCTTCTTAGCCTATATAACTATTTAGCTTAATACTAACCCTACTTATCTTAATAGTTTTAATACCCTATTCCTAATAGTACTACTTCTCAGCCTATATAACTACTTAGCTTAATACTAACCCTGCTTATCTTAATAGTTTTAATACCTTATTCCTAATTATACTACTTCTTAGCCTATATTACTACTTAGCTTAATACTAACCTTCTATTATCTCGATAGTTTTAATACCCTATTCCTAGTTATATAGGCTTTTCAGCCTACCGCTCGACTAACTATACTTCTCGACCTTAGTTATTATAATATAGCCGCTACTCTATTCCTAGTTATATAAGCTTTTCAGCCTATTACTCGATCGGCTATACTTCTCGACCTTAGTTATAACGGCATAGCTATAGCTAGCTTCCTAGTAGCATAGGCCCTATACCCCTATACCTAACTATCGACTTAGAAAATTTAAAGGCTAACTTACCTACTCGATAGATAACCTAAGATATTAAGGCTTTACGCGATATCGAGGCTTTACGCGATATCAAGGCTTTACGCAACATCAAGGCTTTATATAATATTAAGGCTTCCTACGATAGCAAGATTGCTATTAATATTAAGGTTGCTTCCGGCGTTCGAATCTAAGGTTGCTTTCGATATCGAAGCTATCGTATAGTTGACGTAGTAGACGGGCAAGAGGTTAAGGAGAGTTTAAAAATTAAAGGTCGATAAAAGTAGGAAGAAGAATCAAACTAATAATAATAAGGTTATAGTTAGGAAGCAGGAAGCAGCCGCTAAATAGGTAGTAGGGAGTAGGTCCCTAATATAAATAAGTCGGCAGGATATTAGTAATAACCTATTATAATAACTAGCGATAATATAATATTATAACTTTATTTTTATATTGCCTCTAAGAACTATAATATAATTTAACCTCCGGTTATATTAATTATACGTTTTAAGCAGTAATACAGTTACCGTAATTATACGGATTATAATAATAGGATATTATCAAGCACTCGATATTAAGGTTAAATATATATCCTATACAAGCTATATTCCTAATAGGCCGACTCTTACAAAAGTTATTAATAGCATTATAAGCCTATATTGCAAATAAAGTGCCGTATATTAAATAAAATCTATATATAAAATATAGGCTTTTAAATAATATATAATAACTTAGGCAAGTTATCTACTTAACTATATAAACTTAAAATATATTAATACTATACTTTGCCGAGTATAATATTATACTAAGAATATACGTTTTAATATAATATCAGATTTCTATATAATATGCTATATATCTTAATATAGATATTAAATAAAATCTATATATTAAATACGGGCTTTATATATAATATATAATAACTTAGGCAAGTTATCTACTTAACCGTATAAACTTAAAATATATTAATACTATACTTTGCCGAATATAATATTATGCCGATAATATACGCTTTAATGCAATATCAGATTTTTACGCAATATATTATATATCTTAATATAGTATTTCAGTCATTATACTATATTATTCGAAATAAGTAAATAAATGAAAATCATAATATAATAATAACTTAAAGTTTATCACTTAATATTATATATATTTCGTTATCTTTCCTACGTTTAATATATCCAACAGACTTATCTTTAAAACACGGTAATCTCCGTCCAACACTATAGTGACAACCATGTCCCCAGACCCCCCTCACGCACTAAGGTAATGCTCTCTCTCTCTCTCTCTGAATGGGGGCTTCTTTAATGCAAAGTCCACAATGAAGAAGCTGTGTGACGAGACAGATCCTATTCTGAAGTAGTGTCAGACCTCTCTTCCTCTGCCTAGGTAGCCAGGGAAGGTACGGCAACGGAACCAAAGCTCACAATGACTTTGCAGCCAAAGGTCCTCAACACTCTCCTTCACGGCAACTAGTAGCCTGTTCGCAGCTTCTGTAGACGACAAAAAGGCCCCTACTGCGGATCTATGACAAGTACACCACATCAGTAGTGTTCCCTATAATATTCCCCCACCAAGAGGACTTCCGTATATCTGCATATCCAACTCCACATCCACATAAAGATTTCATACCAGAGTATTCAGAACAATATTGATCGGAAAAATAACATAAATGTCACCAGACGATCACACTTTGCCCAATCACCCGCTTTTGACCGGAGCCACTCAAAATGTTCTGCCCATACTTAGTCCTTGTCAACGTTCTCAGCCTGTCTCCGGTGCAATATATATTGGGAATCATTCTGGGCACCTGCATGATGTGGTTCTTTAACCCTGCTCATCAAACAAGGGAGGTAGTCGACGAAGAAAACACATGTACCGAAAGGTATCAAGGTCAGATTTCATGTTCTAACTGGAGCACCTGTATTTCCCAAGATACTTTGAAGGCAACAATGTTGACCATACGGCCACAGATTAGGAGGACTTGTCGAGCTTGCCAAACCAAGAATAGCGCTGGAAGCACTTGAAGGTCAGATTTCGAACCCATCCTGGATCACTGCATATTTTGAGATACTCTGAGATCCTGACATTGACCCAAGGGCAGCAGAGACGGCAGCAGAGGAGTTGCAGATGGTCGAAAAACCATGCTCCGGTATAGGCTTGGAGGGGGCCCCCTCGGCGTTGGCACGAAGGATTTTCCTTTCTAGCCTTAACAAATCCTTCATGCAACGGACTGTGCTTATCTGGTCCTCCCAGGTATCATGGGGCTCTACTGGAACACCAGCTTCCTGTGGTCATTTTCCATACACAATCCCGGCAGATTCTGTGTAGCCATGATGTTGGTACTTTATTTCATGGGCGTACGCGCACCGCTGAAGTCGTTGCTTGGTCTAACGCCTGTTCTCGTTGAGATGGATCGTCTATTCGGGAAGGATGATGATGAGGTCTGGGCCCTGAAGGTGGTTGATTGCGAAGAGCACGAGCGTTTTGTTCTACTAGTGTTATAATAAGTGAGACAGGCTGCAGAGAGTTTGTATTCCAGATGGGTTTCTTTGAGTGAGAGTCAAGTCACGAGAAGACGAGGATTGAATAGACGGTATATCGCACCGAGTCAGACCACATCCTCAGGCCCCCGGCGGAGGCGATGGGAAAGCTCACGCCCTGCGAGGCCATGAAGCTGTTCAAGCTCTTGTACAGCTCACTATCGTATCGCCCACTGTGCAACTGGAGAACCTTTGGCACAAAGGTCAGAATGGTGACGTTTCAAAAAAAGGGATGTTCGATTATCTTGAGAAACCAACAAGAAGACGATGCCGCCCAAGATCCACACCGCCAGCATGGAACAAACGATATCGCCGGTGGATTGGGTATCAATAGGGGTAAACGCCTGACGCCTGTCTGTCTTCTCGTTGGGTGTTGACACCCAGACCCAAATCCAAACGACGAACTCGTACAAATAAACCAAAAACATGTCCAACATCGTGTGTCGTAACAGAACGAACGCTTCGAGAAAAATATCAACAGTCCACCCAACCAGACAGCCTCTCACGGTAAATAAAGTGCCATGACCAACACCGTGAGAGCCGCAGGCCACCAGCCAGCCATCTCGGCCAATTGCCTCATACCCACACCGGCATTGGGCGACTCTGTGCCGCCGCTGGCGGTGGTGCCATTCGGCAGGGTTCCATTCAGCAGAATTGTATCCGTCCCATTGACATTGGCCACGGAGACCAAGCTCTGATTCAACTGGTTGGCCGCGCCGGTTCCCAGCACGCTATTCACATACTCCGTGCTGTTATTGTCATCACACCCACACTCCTGGTACGCGTCGCACCCGCACTTCACAGGCTTTGTCTCGTTCGCATTCGTGGTCGCGTTGTGGTACGTCCAGGGCGTCGCATAAGGGTACATGTACACCGGGTGGTACCAGACGCCGGGCCAGAAGGCCAGAACACCGACACCGAGGAAGAGGGGCGCCAGTCCGAGGGTGGAGACGGCACCGGCTCGGTAGGGAACAGTGGTGCCGCCGCCATAGTATCGCCCACCACCGTAGCTGGCGGCAGCGCCGGAGCCGGTGGTCGTTCGGCCGCCGGTGGCCGAGGAGGAAGAGCCGCGGCCGGAGGAGGAGCCGGTGCTGCCGGAGGAACCTGTTTTGCCTGTGGATAAGGATGAGCTTCCGCCTTTGGAGGATGAGGATGAGGAACTGGAGCCGCTGCCGGATTTCTAACCTCCACTAGACGAGCCGCCTGAGCCTCCCTTGCTGCCGCCGCCACCGCCGCCCTTGCGCTTGAAGAGATCCGAGAAGGAGGTGGATGGGTCGACGCGTTGTGCGTGTGCGGGGTGGTGGAATGCGGTCAGGTCGGTGGTCTCGGGGATTGCGACAGCCGATGCGGTGGCGTCGAGGAGGGCGATGCCCACAAGGATGAAGTTCAACTTCATGGTCTGGGCACGATTGTGTGGATTGAATTATTTAGTACTGAGTAATGGCGAGCCGATGATTCTGAAGGGCGTCTATGCGATGTTTGGAAGAAGGTCAAATCCGCAAGAATTGTTTTTTTTGGAAGGAGGGGGGGGGGGAAGGGTAAAACCGGCTGCTTCAGGAAGCGAGTGAAACGCCAAGTGATTTGGGTGAATATGACGATGACCAACACACACCTGCTTTATTAGTGATCAATCAACCATGTCATGTGAACTGTTCTAGAAGACAAAAGACGGCGGGCATATGTATCTGCTGAAGTCATACTTCGGTCCGTCTTGAAGCGATTCCGCCCGTCAGCAGATTATGCCTTGAAGTGGTTAGCCCGCGGTGGCTGTTACACTACCTGCCTGCCAGCCACGTACGAACCCAGCGTCATGGTTAATCCCGAGACTGTCTCTTGTCTTAGGTGCCTAGGTACCTACCTAGGTAGGTAGTTAGTTGGTTGACAAGATGGGGAATGACGTCGCCTCGTGTACTCGTTATATGCATAGTAGTCCTATGCACTTAACCCCTAGATCTTGGTTTAAGCTTGTTTAGACGGCACGCCTCCCCTAAACCTCATCCATCGAATCCGACATCGCCTGGTTGGTTTGTCTACGGCCTACCCTATATTAATGAAGCAACTAGATGTGGAAGCATCTTTCCTGTGTGATCCAACCCGTAAGGGTAACCTGACGCTAGGTATGCAGTCACTATTCGCGTGAACCAGTCAACTAACGCATGGACTTCACGATACTGCACCAGATTCGGGTTTCCATGTCACACTTCCCGGAACAACTTAAATGATACACTGTTGAATACCACCCGAAATCTTCCATCTTACCCAACCGTGTCTGTTGAATTTCGCCTATGGTCGCCCCGTATCATGACCAATGGCGGACCCCAACGACAAGAGTCTCCTTGAGAGACTTAATGCATTGAAGCCGACCAATGTCAACCTTGACACGTCCTCCAAGTAAGCAGCACCCTACATCACGCACCACGTTGCAGTCATGAGATCCTCGTGCTGATCTTCACTCCAAGTGCTTTGAATGTACCTATAACGGGTATACCACCAGCTGAGCCCCTGTCCCGGGAAGACGCCCTTGCGAAGAGGCTCAAGTCACTGAGGGAGCGTCGAGATGAAGCAGCGAATCCTGCCTCCGGAGACCCACCACCTCCATACACGGAGACCGCAGGAGGCACTCCATCCCCTAAGGCACTGTCTCAACGACTATCTGCTTCATCTCCACCGGCCAAGAAGGTCAAAGTAGGGACTGGTCCCGCACCTCACTCGGATGAGGCAGACGGAAAGGACTACTTAGACGGGGACGAAGACAGGACCCTCGAGGAGATATTGGACGGGCTTGTCCTGGATGATGACCACTGGTCCGTCTCAGATGATGAAGGAGACGAGACCGCCTCGAAGAGGGTAGAGGAGCTACTGGCAAATCTGGGCAAGAAGTCTGAGGCACAACCCCCATCATCGCCTGGGAGGGTGGATCAAGATCCCAAGAAGGACAGGGAGGACGATGACTCGGAGGGCGAGGAGATGACACGGATGGTGGACGATGTTCTCACCAGAACCATGGACGGGCTGAAGTTCGAGGCCAACAGCGAGCCAACAGGGTCGTCCAAGCCCTCCGAGCCCCCAGAATCTGGCATAGTCAAGGCTGACTCCGCCGCCACCGAGATGAACCTGGAGGACACAGGCCACTCTGACCTCGCCCTCCCAGCTGTGCCGCAAACGCCAACCAAGGACGAGACCTTCCCCGACCTCCCAACAACGCCCCAGGAGACCACAGACCTCACCCTACCCACCGTACCGACCATCCTCCAAGACCCCGTACCCCCCTCCAAAGCAGGCGACCCCTTCGAGTCGTCAATAGCGGCTCGTTTAGCCGCGCTTAAAGGGCCGGGACACAAACCCATCACCACCGATGCCTTCGGTCTGCCCTCCGCACCTACGTTCCAGCCCGAGGACAGGCCCGTGCCGGGTGTCGCGAAGAAACCCGGGTATACGGATGACGACATGAAGACTTGGTGTGTTGTGTGTCTTGAGGACGCGACCGTGCGGTGTTTGGGGTGCGATGGGGATGTGTATTGTGCGCGGTGCTGGAGGGAGATGCATGTGGGACCTGCAGCGGGGTATGATGAGCGCGGGCACGGGTGGGAGAAGTTTGATGGGAGAAAGATTTAGGGTAGGTAGGATGAGGAAGGTGATGGAGGAATGATGCATTCTTCCATGATGTACGAGAACCTTTTCGACCCTCTCCCTACCCTTCCTCTGAAGCACTTTGAACCAAGTCCGGTTGCTGGAGGTCGGACCAGCTCCTTGCAGGTATGCTCCTGGCGCCAGATGTCCGGCCCCCTCTCTTCCTTCCCACGATACATGACTTGTTCCCATGGAAATTCAGATTGAGCGGTTCTCTTCGCTCGTCCAAGCAGACAAACATACAACGGAAAACATGCCACGGCACCATCTCGACACAAACCAAGACACTGCGAAATGGCGTTTTCAAACAACACCGCCGTGTTTGGAATCAAGGAAGCTTCAGGATTAAACAGAACCTGCGGCAAGCAACAGGCGTCTAGACCCCTGGATGTTTCTCTGTCATCATGGTGAGGTCTTCAAGCACCTCTGCCATCGGAGGAACAGCCTGGAAACGATGTCTCCTCTGCCAGCAGTCAGTTGCGGAAATATACTCAAAGGGCCACGGCAGCCCAAGAGCATATATGTGTCCTTGGCATACCATCCTCAGCTTTATTGTATACCTGGAAATTCCCCAATAGTATATACAATACCACTGAAAAGCTACAGATTGGCGGCCAGGCGCGCGCGTACGCTATGAGATCATGTGGTAGACCTAGCGACCACGTTTCCTTCACACCTCATCATTCTGGTGGCATTTCAGGCGCTGACAACTCTCTGAAGGTGAAGACGAGGTCAAGAGACCGCATTCTGGGCCTTCCTCCGGCCCTACCCCACCGCCATAAAAAGTGAAGGAGGGCAAGAGAAAGAGAGCGCCCGCCAGATCGGACAACCTAGCACACGCGCTCCCTGCGCCTCTGGTACCCTGAACACGTCAACAAGGTCGAGGAGGAGCTCAGGATGGAGAGGGAGTTCCGAGCAGAGCAGAGACGTGTGCAGAATACCCGGCTAGCAGACCGGCCCGGCTGCCTCCTTTGCAACGCTCGTGCGTAGCACCGCAAGCGGTTGATGCCCACTCTTGCCTGGCTTCAGACGGTCGGTCACACGCCGGCGCGGTGGCTGATAGCCCGGAGGCCTCGCTGAGACGCAAGAGAACGTCGTGCTGCCGCCAAGACACCGTCCGACGTTGTCTCCGGTCTACTCACGAGCACCCAGGCCTCACCGGCCCCCAGGCGCTTGATCTGTATATCCTACATCTCATGTTGGTTGGGCAGCGCTGTCAGCACCTGGGCCCCATTCCGTAGGGCCATTGTAGTTATGAGTCTTGGTCTCAACCTGCATCGCGTGATCCCGCCTCTCGTTCCAGACGAGGAACCCCGCGACACGCAGCATACGGGGCTGCCGGACTTTAGCCACATCATTGGTACAAATACCCTACCGTAAGTTGACTAGCTACCTGGAACTCTATAATATATACGGGATCCCTAACCGTCGCATCAGAACCGAATCGGCCCCGCGCGAGCACTCCGACCACACCGATCAGACCACTCTTGGAATATTGTCAGGGCCGAACCTGCCACATCACGCAGTCTGGGTGGACTACACGGATTGGTCGGACCACGCTTGGGCCCTCGCTACAAGAACAACCGCAGCTGTCGATCGGGAGCACGTGACCGTCTTTGCAACGAGGCTCATCACTATTTCCGCAACCGCCACCGGTCAACATGTACACTGCCATGAGCAGGACTTGTCAGACAATCTACTGCGAACTCCCGGACAACTCTCATCATGAGGTCTACATAGGACCTCAAGACGGTGAGTCCCCGTGGCAGTTTGTGCGCAGAGGAGACTTTTCGGGTCCCTGTCGTCGATCCCTGAGCGGGACATCCGGCAGATTCAGTACCTCGGTATTATATACACAGCTGAAGACACAACAGGTCAGGAGGCGGGCGATCTGGGCGCCCTGTCAATCAGTTCGAGAAGGAGACCGTTGCGCGGCATATAAGATAGGCGCACAGCAGTTGGGGATGATTAAAACCGCCTGCCAGAATATCGCGAAACGCTTGAAGGAGAAGGAGGCCGATACGCACCAGTGCGTCACTCTCGCTACATGCATCGAGGAAGCCTTGTTCTCACCAAGTACCCGGTCAATCTTCAAAATCTCTCACACAGATCCTCCTACTTGCGATACAGCACCCGCCGTACCGTCCTCAGTCTTCTGCTCCTGTGCCTCAGCCTCAGCCCTGTCCAAGCCTCTCCTAGCCCGCCCCAAGGCTCATCGCCAACTGCACCACAACGAGGGCGAGGCACCCGATGGCTTCGGGGGTCACCATGTCTTCCGAAATGAGGCGGCGCCATGCGATGACCACCGCTCTCAGTTTCCGGGCTGCTATCAGTAGGTGGTCCTGCCCTCCGAGCGGCATAGCTGTGAGCCGGCCCCATCCATCTGCGCAGTGTTGAGATGGTGGTTCTTTGGCACAACGACCGCGTGTGAGCGTGTGCCGACGATGGTGTCCAGTTGGCGTACCGCCTCTCCGAGAGCGTCTTCTCCGCGGCCAAAGAGGCATCTTTGAATCAGTTGTGCCCGGGCCATCCCGTCGTCTCTGGCTCTCTCGGTCGCCGTCTCACGATCGGTCCGCCCCGGCTTCTCCAGAAGGAGAAGTCTCTCATCGTTGGCACGCTGTACAATGATGCTCAGCAGCCACAAGATGGCGATGGAAATGCCGCACAGGATAAGTTCTGCCACCGTCGGTGGTCGTCGCAGCAGGAGGAAACGCGAGAGGACGAGGTTAAGGGAGAATACACACGCTCCCTGGATGAATAACATGGTTGTGTGGTGAGAGTTCCAGGGCCTGTCTGGTGGCGTGCTGGCATCCGGGGGAGCAGATAGGATATAGATACGGCGCAGCCCCAGCAAGGGAGGGAATCCCGGAAAAGCATGTTATTCGGATGGGAAATCTCATGGGCTGGCCCGGTAGCCGTCGTGTTCTTGGATCCGAAGAAGTTACCTACACAGCTACCTGCATCCAATATATCCTCCAATAAGAAAAACTAACTTCCCGTCGCAAAGTTTGGAGATGTCTCGCAGGGATTGGGATTGCGTGCACCGTGCCACCGGCAGACGTAGAAGACGAAAACAAACAAATTAGAAAGGCATCCAGGAGAGAGGGACGGATACTGATCGTCTTTGCTGATATCAGTTGTCAAGAGAAATGTGTGTATTACGTCGTATTTGCTTTTTGTGCCCCCCTAAAAAGGTAGTCGTACAAGCCATAAGTGTCGTCCCTGTCAAAGTGCACGCTCCACACAAATACAGATGCGATCCCCAAAACCAATGCATGCGGTCCCTCTCCTTATTGTACCCGTGGTCTGTTACCCATTCCTGTATACTACCTAATTCACACCTTATGCTGTTCCGCGATCCTTTGGTACCGTCATGCAATCTGGTGTCTTTCCGTGATCAGTCAATGATCTCCGTTCAGAGACGACCACTAGTTCGTCCCGTACCCAGATCCACTGCCATTCCGGTTGGTACTCCCCCTCACGTCTTGCCACGTAGCCTGGAACCGCCTGCCCGTGCTCGCCAACAGACCCTCCTCCTCGTCTGCCTCTGCTTCCTCGTCAATCTCTGCAAGATTGAGCTTCGGTGCACGGAACAGAGCCGTAACAAAGACGATGAGGAAGACCCCCAGAAAGGCAAACTGAGCCCAGAAATCAATGGCACCGAAGACGGGCCAATTGAGCGCCACTCGGTTGAGGAATGTCGACATCACGGATGGTGTGCAAACCGTGCTCGCGGCGGCACTGTCCCCGAGCTCAGAGCAAGGCTTGATGAGACTCTGTTGGTCTTCACAGTCGGGCTGGTCGCCAGGGTGGCGGGGTGGGTTGTCACAGTATACCTGGGTGCCGTAGGTAGCGTATTGAGGTGCAACCATGGCGAAGATAGCGTAGTTGATGGCGAGGATGACCAATGCCAGCATCACTGTGGCGATCAGCAGCGCCTGGGGAAGGGTCCTGCCCTTCTTGATCTGGAAGATGCGGATCCACAGGAACCGGATGCCGACGGCTGCAATTCCACTGATAGAGCTGCTGAAAAAGAAGAGGATGAGGAGAGCCATCAGGATGTAGTCGACTGGAAAGGCCTTGGCTGACTGAACGAAGATCCAGTTGATCGGTTGGAAGACGTTGATGTGTCCAAGAATGTATCCGCAGTGCGACTAGATAGAAAGAGAGACGTCAGTAGATGTCGCGAGTATCGGGGGATACGCGCTGAGGAAGATGTGACAGATAAAGAGGGAGCATGAGTGACAACTTACCTTGCATATAGAGTTGGCAGCTTTGTCGATTCCGGTGATGAGCATCGAGACCCAGATTACGATCGCGAGGAGCAGCAGCAGAAGTCCACCGACCAGCTTGAGGGGTCGGAAGACGGCCTCAACCTTCAGCCACAACCTGTAGATCCGACTCTGTCCTTCGCCGCGGGCCTCGGAAGCAAGCCGCTGGCGACGCTGCAAAGTCTGTTCTTCTCGCACAAGCAGGTCCATCACACGCTGGTCTTTGGGTGACATGCCCTCCGGATGACCCGCATTTCGCATTTCTAGTTGTCTCTGTTGCTCTCTGTTGCTCTCCAATCGGGACTCGGTTGTCTCTGACAGCTGCGGAGCTGAGATGGAAGGGGCTGATTTGATCCAGGAAACAGGCAGCAGAGCCAGGCCTGTGCCAGTATAGAGGACATAGAGTAGGGTACCGAGTGTCACCAACAGTCCAAGACCGAACGTCAGAGCCTTCTCGCCCCTGTTCTCCGCCAACAGCTTCTTGAAGTAGTCGAGGTCGAGGTGTCGATCTCCCTTCTTGCCAACAGCCGGAACGAAGAATCCGACCAAGAAGAGAAGGACGACGAATATGATAAAGGCCACTGTATACTTGAAAGCTCCCCAGAGCTTGGAGCCGAAGCCCCTCGTGCCCTCCTCCTCTTCAACCTCATCGTACTCTTCGTACCAGAAGTATGAGAACGGTATGATAACGAGGCACAGCAGAGCATCGAAGCTGTAGAGGGAGTAGTAGACGACCTTCAAGGTGAAGAGGATGCTGTCGACGCGGTCGGGAGTCGCCCAGTCCTTCTTCGCACCGAGCGCGGTCGAGGTGGTTGCGGACACCAGGGCAATATCGACCGGTAGCAGCAGGACCGTTGCCAGCAGGGAGGTGATACTGATGATGGCAACGATGGTAACGATAGCGGAGCGTTCTCGAGGGGCTTGCCAGGTCAGGGTCGTAATGATTGCGGCGATGAAGGCAAGGACGACTGCAATGGCATAAGCGACCCAGATCAGGCTGATCTGGAGATAGCCTGCTGAGGCCATTTTGAGATGGATATCAGTGTTCATCGGCGATTCTTGTGATGGTGCCACCCATGGATTTGCAGAGCAGTGGTGGAGTTGCAATGTGATGACTGGAAGGGCGAAGGAAGGGCGAAGGAAGGGCGAAGGAAGGGCGAAGGAAGGCAGGAAAACAAAGTGAAGGCACGGTGTTTGTCCTGTTGTCTGCCGTGACAAGACAGTGACGTTTTGGCTGATCATGGATCGGCCGCAAGGAGCTTGGGCCACCTTCCCGCATGTGCAGGGGTCCATGTGGGGGAGGACCTCGCAGGGGTGCAACCTGGAGCTTCTGGGCGCGCAGCCGCCGCAAAGGCGATTTGACTTCATTTCTTTGCGACGACTTCAACCTCTGCAGGGGAGAGAGCACCACCCTGCGCGCAACCCCTTCCTTTCCCTCCCCTTCCTAGACACCATCTGCCACCTCAACCACCCAAGTATCCTCCTCTCCATGCTGTCCTGTCATGGATTGCATATGATCTGACTAGAAGGACACTCGCCATGCAGTGCTACACCGAGCTGACACCGGCCACGGCTGTCACCCACACCCTCAGCCTTCCTTTCCTCTCAGCACAAGCCACCAATCTCGTTGTTGCAAAGTCCTCCCTGCTCCAGATCTTCAATACCAAGACCATTACCTCCGAACTCGACACCTCTCAGTCTTCGACCCTCCACTCCGCCAAGGCCACCGTCCAGTATGACAGCCGGATCAACGACGACGAGGGGCTCGAGTCCTCCTTCTTGGGCGGCGACGCAGCCTTCCAGAGGTCCGACCGTATAAACAATACAAAGCTCGTGCTCGTCACCGAGATCACTGTATCAGGGACCGTGACTGGACTCGCGAGGATCAAGACACAGAACACGCCCTCGGGTGGTGAGGCGCTCCTGGTCCAGTTCAAAGACGCGAAATTGAGTCTACTAGAATGGGACCCGGAGCGCTACGACGTGACGACCGTCTCAATCCATTACTATGAACAGGAGGAACACCAAGGCAGCCCTTGGGCGCCCGCGCTGAATGACTGCGTCAATTTCCTGTCCGCAGACCCTGGCAGCAGATGCGCCGCCCTGAAGTTTGGCGCCAGGAACCTGGCCATCCTGCCTTTCAAGCAGGCCGATGAGGAAGACATTGCAATGGATGATTGGGATCCTGACTTGGATGGTCCAAGACCCGTGAAGCAGGAAGATGCGTCCACGGCCGTTGTAAATGGAACTAGCAACATAGAAGACACACCATATTCACCGTCATTTGTCCTCCGCCTCTCCATTCTCGATCCCAACCTCATCTACCCCGTTGATCTCGCCTTTCTGTACGAGTATAGAGAGCCTACCTTTGGCATTCTATCCTCAAGCTTGGCCCCGTCAGCAGCCTTGGGTCGAAAGGACCACCTCTGCTTCATGGTGTTCACGCTAGACCTGCAACAAAAAGCCTCCACCACCATCCTGTCTGTGGGCGGACTCCCAGACGATCTGCTCAGAGTTGTTGCTCTGCCCGCTCCCGTCGGCGGTGCGCTGCTTGTGGGAGCCAACGAGCTGATTCACATCGACCAATCTGGCGCAACAAACGGAGTGGGGGTAAATCCGTTTACCAAGCAGTGCACCGACTTCACCCTTACAGACCAGTCTGACCTGTGTCTTCGTCTCGAAGGCTGCGTCCTCGACTTCATTTCTCTGGAGACTAGCCAAATGTTGCTCGCTCTGTCAGATGGCCGTTTTGCAATTCTGGACTTCCTGATCGACGGACGGAGGGTGTCTGCACTTCAAGTCAAACTCGTGACCCCTGAAAATGGAGGCAACATCATCCCATACAGAATCTCGTCGTTCAGTCGCGTGGGCAAGAATACGTTGTTCGCGGGAAGCGAGGATGGGGATTCGGTCGTCTTTGGTTGGACGCGCAAACAAATCCAAGGTTCCAAGAAGAAATCCCGGTTACAAGAGTCTCTCGACTTTGAGGACTTCGACGAGGATGACTTGGATGATGAAGACGACATTTACGCGGATACCGTCACCCAAGCAGCCAAAGGCGCTGCGGCAGCGAAAGGTGGCGAGCTGGTGTTCCGAATCCACGACAGGCTCACGAGCATTGCGCCAATACAAGACATCACATACGGCAAGGCGTCTGTTGCTGCCGATGCTGAAGAAGAGCGAAGCCTCGATGGCGTACGAAGTGATTTGCAGCTGGTCGCTGCAGTGGGTACCGGCAAGGCTGGTTCCCTGGCAATTATGAACCGCGAGATTCAACCCAACGTCATCGGCCGGTTCGACTTTCCAGAAGCACGAGGTCTGTGGACCATGAGCGCTCAGAAACCAGTACCGAAACCTGTGCAAGGAGAGAAGGTCAACAAGGCTATCGGTGACTATGATCTATCTGCACAGCACGATAAGTTCATGATTGTTGCGAAGATCGACCTCGACAACTACGAGACCTCGGATGTCTACGCGTTGACTGCTGCTGGATTTGAGTCCTTGACGGGCACAGAATTCGAGCCAGCGGCTGGCTTCACGGTTCAAGCCGGGACGATGGCAAATCACCGCCGGGTCATCCAGGTACTGAAGTCAGAGATTCGGGTGTATGATGGAGGTAAGTGCACTTGGTCGACCCAGGTATCCCTTCCATTGAGGATATTATTTGCTGATCCCTGGAGTAGATCTTGGACTCGATATGATTCTCCCAATGCAGGACGAGGAGACAGGCGCAGAACCCAGAGTTCTCCACGCAAGCATCTGTGATCCTTATCTGCTTCTCATCCGAGACGATGCAAGCGCCTTCATTGCCCAGATGAACTCAGACGATGAGCTTGAAGAGGTTGAGAAGACGAAGGGCGTTCTGACGTCCACCAAGTGGGTTTCAGGCTGTTTATACGCCGACACGACCGGAGTCTTTGGTGAAGAAAAAGAGAGAAAGATTTTCATGTTTCTGCTGAGCAATACCGGTGGTCTTCAGGTGAGTAACAATGGCGATATGACATCATGTCCACCAACTGATAATCTCTAGATTTTTGCTCTTCCAGACCTATCAAAGTCTGTCTATGCCACCGAAGGCTTGTGCTATATTCCTCCGATTTTGACACCAGAGTGGATCGCTCGTCGGGGTACGTCTAAGGAGACTATCACCGAAATTCTGGTAGCAGATCTTGGGGACACCGTTCACAAATTGCCGCACATGATAGTAAGTCCAAAATAAGCACCAGAGATTGAGACGCGAGCTGACTCCCGAAGTTACGACACGCGAACGATGATTTGACGATATATGAACCTAAGAGGAACCTCAAAGCCGCTTCCGAAGACCTTGCGTCCTCATTATTCTTCCGTAAAGTATCGAACAACAACTTCGCCAGGAGCATTGAGGAGCCGGCTGAGGAGGATGATGATGATGCGACCGATGAGCTTAGGAAGATGCCGCTTCGCGTGTGCGATAATATTGGTGGCTACAGTGCTGTCTTCCTCCCCGGCCCATCACCCAGTTTCATCATCAAATCGGCAAAGTCGACGCCGAAGGTACTCGGCCTCCAGGGCGCCGGTGTGAGGACGTTGAGCACATTCCACACCGAGGGATGCGAGCAAGGCTTCATCTACGCGGACTCAGAGGGTATAGCTCGCGTCACGCAACTTATGTCAGACTTCACCTACTCAGAGCTCGGCATGTCCGTTCGAAAAGTGCCTCTGAGCGTGGACATCAACTCTGTAGCCTATCACGCCACTTCAGAGGTGTACATAATCGGCTGCAACATTGAAGAAGAATTCGAGCTCCCCAAGGACGACGATAGCAACCCACAGCAGGCGTCCTTCTGGCAGAAGGAGAAACTGCCTCCAAACTTCAAGCCGATAGCGGAGCGCGGAAACTTGAAGCTGGTCAGCCAGAACAATTGGACGGTGATTGACAGCGTTGAAATGGAACCATGCGAGATAATCATGTGCGTCAAGAGCCTCAAATTAGAGGTTTCTGAATCGACACACGAGCGGCGTGAGCTCATTGTTGTTGGGACGGCCATCGCCAGGGGCGAAGACCTCCCCATTCGCGGTCGCATCCACGTCTATGATCTGGCCAGCGTCATCCCGGAGCCTGGCCGCCCCGAGACGAATAAGAAGTTCAAGCTTGTTGCCAAGGAGGACATACCTCGAGGAGGGGTGACAGCCATCTCAGGCGTCGGAAACCAGGGTTTCGTGCTCGTTGCCCACGGCCAGAAGTGCACTGTCCGTGGTCTGAAAGAAGACGGGTCGCTGCTGCCGGTCGCATTCATGGACATGTCTAACTACGTGACGAGCCTCAAGGAGATCCCCGGGACGGGTCTGTGTGCGATTTCCGACGCGTTCAAGGGCGTCTGGTTCACTGGCTACACCGAGGAGCCCTATAAGATGATGTTGTTCGGGAAAAGCAACACCAAGCTGGAGGTGCTGAATGTGGACTTCCTGCCTGATGGCAAGGAGCTCTTCATCATCGCGGCGGATGTGGATGCGAACATCCACGTCTTGCAGTTTGACCCTGAGCGTAAGTGATACTGTCGCAACTGTACCATGAGCATGGCTAACGATTTCTAGACCCCAAATCCCTCCAAGGCCACATCCTTCTGCATCGCACAACCTTCAACGTCGGGGCCAACCTCCCTGCCAAATCCCTCCTACTCCCACGCGTGCCCCTTCCCGCCTCACGCGCCCAAGAGAACGGCATGAACCCCACGACCAGCGACTCCAAACCCGCCGCGGGCTCCCTGCCTCCCCAAATCCTCCTCCTCGCCTCGCCCACCGGCTCTCTCGCGACTCTCAGCCCACTTTCCGAGACCTCCTACCGGCGTCTGAGCTCGCTGGTCTCACAGCTCATCAACACCCTCCCGCACCACGCAGGCCTCAACCCCAAGGCCTACCGTATGCCACCTTCCGCAACGCAGACAACCGCCAAGATGGCCCCGGGAATTGAGAGTGGCGTGGGGACGAATATTGTGGACGCTGCGGTTCTGGCGAGGTGGAATGAGCTGGCGAGTGGAAGAAGGGGAGAGATTGCTGGACGTGTCGGGTACAACGGCCCGGAGGAGGTCAGGGGTGAGTTGGAGGCCGTGCTGGGGTGGAGCGGGTTGAGTTACTTCTAGAGGATGCTCCGGAAGACGAAGGAGAGATTTGAGCGAGGTTCTTCGGGGGTTTCGATGACAGGACAGGATCTTAGGAGAAGTGATGGAGAAGTGCATTCACACAAGGTTCCGGCAGTAGACGGGCAAGAAGTCCGGCGCTCAATCATTTGCTCTTCCTTTCGCGCTGCGTTCCCTGAAGATCTAGATAGGCGGTGCTTTCGTAGTAAAGCACGTCCAAGGTGCTCTTATTCACCCTAAAACCTCTCGCTCTCCAATGTGCTTGCGTGGTGACCAAAAAGTCTTTCTCGCAGCCTCGGCCAGATGGCCATCGGGGCGTGACAAGACAAGACGGTCGGGTGTATCTCATCCATATACGGACTTTACGCAGGATCCGCGGGGCACCGGAGAACGTTGAGCATTTTCTTTTCTCTCTTTCTCGGAGGGGGAGTGCGACGCGTGATCCGGAAGGCTTGTTCCAGAGCGGAATGCGTCTATGCAAGATCCAAGGTCTCCAGATCAGGGAGACTGAATATAAGAACTTCGAGGCGCTTCCGATATGTGTGATGAACTTCAGTAGTCCGAGAATCAAGACCTTGAGGCTATGCCCTACTCGGGCAGCTATAGTATGCCCTATTCACCTGTACGGTGTTATGGTGTCTTTTTTGCTACATCTCGCTGTGTATGTAACTTCACTACGGCCATTTCCTTTTCCCTCTTCGATGTCGTTTCGGCTGCCTTCTGCATACAACACGTTCATGGACTTGGCAAAGAAATATCATGTGCATGCAATGCCATTCCTTCGTCTTTCAGGACGCGGAAGACCTTTCAACCCGAACTTGATATTAGTCACCCGGGACACTAATTCACGAAAAGGGGAGGCCCTTCCCGACTCACCAAGCCATGAAACGCCTATTGCGAACCAGTAGGCAGCATTTCTCATGGCATTGAGGTTGTGCTCAGGGAGCCTTAGTATGTCTTTGATCCAAAGCCCGGGTGCCCAGCGGCTTTCGGCCAAGGTATATGACATAAAGCTGGGATGCAGGAACCCGGCCTGGTCGAAGTCAATGAGACAGAGGTCGCCGGCATCGGTAAAAATAAAGTTGCCAGGGAAGAAGTCGCTGTAATAAAAACACAGGTTTCTCTCAAGACGCACCGTCGGGGCAGTCTTGTCTCTAAGGGTGGATACCTGGGCGATATCCGTGTCAGCGATAGCTCAAAAGGCGAGTCGCACTGGTAGACGGGGGACCTTTGTGGTGGCATACTTTGTTCAGGTGACTCTCGAGCTCCTCGACTGATGAGTACTCGCAAAAGGAAGTGTCGTCCTTGAACAGGGGATGCCGAATGCGACCACCACCAACGGGGCCGGGCTTTTGCCCCGGGGGTGCTTGCATCGACGTGAGCAGCCTGATGGCCCTCGCAATACTGTCGATGACCGTCCCCTTCCGGGATTTCCAACCGTGGTGCTCTTGTGATTGTGCAAGCGTCCTTCCGGGTATGTACTCCATGACAATAAAGAATCTGTCGCCGCTTTCGAACGTGCGGTAAATCTCGGGGATGAGGATGCCTCTCGTCTGATCCGGTGGCATGGTCTTCAGGGCTCCGAATGCATAATCGTGGTTCTTCGCCTCTGCCATCCGCTCTGATGGGTAAACGAACTTGACGAAAGCGACAGGCTGTTTCGGGGGGGAAAATGAAGCCCGTCACAGCATAGCCATTCGGTTTGATTCCGGGTGTCTGCTTAAAGACGGAAATAATTTCGTCTTCGCGCCAGCTCAAGGCAAGCTGCCGTTTGGATAAGGCCTGCCCGCCTCCATTCTGCGTTAGAGCCATTTTGTTCCGGGCGTTGTGGAGGTTGAGTGAAGGTGAGGAAACTTGTGAAGTAGGAATGGGTTTTTTGCCGACGTACTTTTCAAATGTTCCAAGGTAGTCTTCCAAAAAGCAGGACCGACCGGCCAACACACACTTGGTCCCTGGATTTCGCCCTGGCCGTTGTATCTGCGTGTGAAATCAGAACAAGGCAAAAGTCTCAATTGGCATGAAAAGTCTTGGCTATTCCCAGCCTTGTTCTCAGGCCGTCTCATGAGAGATGTTGACGATCCCGTAAGAGGCTTGAATGGGCCTATCGCTCACCAACCTTCACACCTTGTCACCTTGATGATCAATTTTGCTGCAGTGTCAAGGTGAGTTGTGACATCTCCGCCCATTTTGAGTGATAAGATTGTGCCTTTGGACCAAGTGGCCAGCCAAAGTCGGCCTGCCAAACTATTTCAATTCGCCCACCCAGCCTTTTCAATGTAGACTTTCAGCACACCTCAGAGCAAGTTACCCTGCATTCTACAAAAGGAAAGAAGCTACCCCATATTAAGAACTATTCCAATTTACGCAGGACTTCTTATAGTATGTTTAGACAGCCTAGAGGGCCCACAAGGCCCAGAGGACTCCGGAGACTAGAAAGGGCTGAGACAGCTGAGAAGGCTAACTATTCTAATTTAAGAAGAACTATATATTCAGATGGCTTATAAGACCGACAGGGCCCTACGGGGTAGAGAGGGCTAAGGAGACTGGGGCTTTCGGCTCGCCTCACCAGCCTAATTGATTCCCTCCTGCTTGGCAGGTGGATGCGCATACGCTTCGAGGGTCACGTCACCGCCAGGCGAATAATGCTATGAGGCATACTGCGGGACCCACTTTTGTTCTTTAAAATCATGTAATAATCTAGCATTATGCTGATTAACAGAATATGAAGGTCTGGATAAAATAGCTAGGGCTCTCTATAACGACCGTTTCATTTAAGGCTAGATTAGCTGCAATCGTAATCTGAAGATTAAATGAGTTTGATCTATAAATATAGAGGTTTCCCTCTAGCCTTTATTCGAGTTATACTTATAAACCTGCTATATCGACTATCTACGTTAGTAATGCCTTATGCGAGAGGCGCATATATAATATCGAACTTTTTATATCCTATACCCTAGATAAACGTCTGTATTTATAGGCCCAATATCTTAGTATAGGCTAAATCTTAAAAGAGATCTATATATATGCTGCTATCGATATAATATGTTAGCAACCCGTTTACCTTCCGTCCGTTCGTATAGACTGCTTAGAAGGCCTGTGAAGCATCCTATCAAGCTACAACCTCATATTCCCCGCAACCAAGACCCATTCGCTATTACTGTATAGGACGAATGGAGCATTAAAGGAGGGGGGGGGTTTGAACGATTCGGCTGGCAGGTTGTAGCAGGATATAAGGATACAGCTTGAGCACCGCATAAGCATTTGCTTTTCCGCAACACAGGTTCTTCTCGACCAAAAATGCTGATTACGATGAAGATAAAGGCTGATTTGGAAGTTGGGGCGCCCAAGACCCAGAGTGCCGCAGAGGAGGCGATACGGAATACTGGCAGGCGGCGGAAGCTCGAGGGGCGCGCCTACTAACAAACCCTTGCCAAATTTGGGTGGCGAGATGTTTGAGGAGTGTACTCGGCCTTCCGCCGCTTGACTGGCCGCTATCTAAGGAAAGCAAGCAACTATCCAGACTTGCTACGACTTATAGACAGACTAATACTTGGGTCTGGCTCAAACCTTCTCACCCAGATGAGTCACATTAACCGTGGAAAGTTGTTATTGGCCGTATGCCTTTTTTTTTTGTGACTGTGGCTTACAGTGAGTGATGCGACGTGCGTGGACAATGAATGCCAGCACATCGGCGTGCCTGTTTGGGCTGGCCGTCCGCAATTTCGCAGATCACATTTCCCGTCTCTCGATTGTTGTCCACCATCTCCCGATTGCTGTCCATTTCCACAGAACTCGAAAATAATATTTCGACAGCAATCGAGGAACGGGGTTCGTAGAAATGAACAGCAATTAAGACCCGGAAAATAGGAACTGCGACACGGAGTCTGCAAAGCTTCAAGCCTCTACTGCCTGCTTAGCATGCTTAGCATCACACTTAACCAAACCACGCCGATCGGCAACAGAAAATCACTTCGATACAAATCGTACATTAACTTGCATAAGAATGGGAGGGGAACTGGAAAGGGATCGCAGCGAATGCTAGCGAGAAAGTAGATATCGTTTCTGTACAGTTGGAGCAATTATAGGTAGACCTCTATTCGAGCATTTCACAAGCAAGATAAACACCGCGCAAATGGTTTAGTGGTAAAATCCATCGTTGCCAACTTGAAATATCGTGGAGATAGTTCAAATTCGATGGGCCCCCGGTTCGATTCCGGGTTTGCGCACTTTTACCTTTTTTTTAATCTTCGATAAAAAGCAGTTAATTCTTATGCTGACTTTTGGCTGCCTCAGTAGTAAGGATTCAAGAGTTCGGACAAAGGAAGATGAACTGCCTCGGGTAGAGACGGGATTCACCTTGGAAGCGAAATCGTGTCTATAAATAAAGGACAGTCCGTGCCGGGGGTGCAAGGGTTACCTAACTTGGCAGGAAAAGTTATATAACCCTGAATAGCCTCTGAAGAGGGAGAGAAGAAAAAACAACGGATGCTTAGCCAGGTCTCGAATACAGGACAGGACCTTTATTGGCTTGAATACAGATTAGTCACACATCTAGTTGAGCCGCGGAAACTATAATTGCAGCTAAAGTGGAAAGTTTCTTACTCATAATAGCCCTGGTGTCCCGTTATCCTTCAACGTAGTTACGTGAGGCCCCCAGCTAAAATCAGCCAAGCCTTCTTCTATCTACGCCTTGGGGATCCCCTGCATTTCCCACTACGGTATATTTGAAGCAGTGCGCCAGCTGCTACTGTCAGGTTGGTTGTCCCAACTGCTGAAGGTATTCATTCCAGACACGCACCGGCGACCCTAAGTCAGTCACTTCCATATCCCCGTCCTGAGCAGCTTCGGGTATGTTGTCGTCGTGCACCTCTCGATCTGCAGTGCCATTACTTCGTTCCTGCCCCGTCCACTCGACCTCGTAGGCACCATTCGCTCGCGGGGTCTGGTCCCGGAAGATGAACGCATTCAGGACGTTTGTCTCACGATCATTTCCAGTTTCCGAAAAGGCCCGATCCGCAATCTCTCTCCACCCAACGGCGATCTCTTCGTCTTCCATGGGGTCGGTTTCACGCCTACTCGCGTCCTCGCTCTCTGCCACAGCGAGACCCGATGATACGATGCCCAGCTCGACACCGGAGCTGATTGCCTGGTCTTGTTCCATCCACTCCGCTATGCTCTGTCGCATGGTCTTCTCGTGACTATCCGATGCGCGCCTCTTCAGTATCGGAGACTCTGCTGAGGGTTCTCGTCTTGCCTTTGGATCCTGACTGAGGATGGCCTGGATGTGTTGGATCGTAGCTGGTGCGAAGAGCTGAAGGAGATCAGTTGCTGGGTTGCTCGCGCCCAGGAAACTGCTCTTCCCCGGGTCTCGGAGCCAGCCCAAAGAGAGGCGGAGGTAGAGACTAGCGTGTGGGCTCTGGGGGTTGCTGTCCGTTCCGAGTTCGTCTCCTTTAGTGGTTGAGACAGTGGCCCGGCGAAGACGGTCAAGGCCTGACAGGTCAAGGATTTTACGGACTGCATCGCACATCCAGTCTGTTGTGTCGACTTGCGGATGATAGCTTCTAACGGAGTCGGACAGATCGTGAAGGCCGTCAAGCTTGAGGCCAGGTTGTGGTGAGAGCTTAACATCGATGATACTCAGAATCAGCGGAAGCGATACACAGGTAATTCTAGTCATGGAGTTAGTGGACCTTCCTGACTACCAAGAGTGTGAAAGGGGTCACATACGAGCTGAGCGGGAGCCATCGCGATAAGCGATTTTGCGTGAGTTTCTTCAAGCACCCTACTACCCCGAAGGCTGCCCTTTGGATCTCGCGTTGATTCCCAGCAACATCCCCCTCATGTAAGAAAGCTGTGCCCGCTACATCCCACCTTCGTACTTGTGCCACCATTCGAAGGCACTCATGGTGGCAGATTCTCGCCATGGCCGAGCTAACGCCACTTCGGTCAGCTTCGAGGTACTTTGACTGCTTCATGATGCCACAGCAGGAGACTCACTGGTAAAGCAGCCACGCGAAGTTGGTGTACACGACCACGGAATCATGTGTAAATCCCGCTGCGGGTTCGGCCCGCCCATCGTCGCTTCCACTATCCATTGGATCGCTTGGTGGAATCGGTAGCCTCCAACAGGCTCCGCGGTACCATAGTCTCATCTCGTCTTTACATTTCGCAACCCTTTCCTTCTCCTCATCACTAAATCTCTTATCCCATCGGGGCACGTCATCCGGCGGCCAGACCTCCATAAGTAAGTCCGTCAGCACCGTGCAGAGTCTCGACATCTGCACAAAAATCTCAATGAGGGTTTTTTTCGCGCCAGAATTGTACACCCTACTTCGCTCAATCTCGTCGACAAAATCGGCCAGATTGAGTGGACTTTGCCAATCGGAATCAGGGTTGAAGTGGACTCTGTTTACTTGGATCGGCCTCCGGGAGCACAGGGAGAAGATTCTATCACTCAGAATGATGCACCACCACAGCCTCTTCAGGGTGTTCCAGCGCTTGAGTGCTGTAGGGGGTTGGGAATCGGATTGGTAACTCCTGTAGAGGGACCTGTATCGATGTGCTCCCGCCAGCTTCGCTTGTTGGATGGCGATGCTAAGCCAGAAACTGCCGGTTTGCGTGCACTGGCGCTCGGAGGATGGTGACCAGGATGAGAGGAGCAGGGCGGTCTGGGCTAAGGCGACCGGGGAGGATTCCGCCTCGAAGTCAAAAAGAAGCTGTCCAGTCTTGTCAGGCTATCCCGGCCGCACGGAACGCTCGAGGATGCGTCACTCACCTTTGCTCGGCGGTAGAAGGCAGCCCTCGCGGTTTTCATGTCTGGGAAACCCAGAGCCTTGACACTGTTGCGAGGCACATACTGCCAAACTGTCAGCGAGTCCAGCATCGTGGGTCCTGTATCTCATAGACTCTACTCACCGCACAGGCTGCGAACAGCATGGCCTGGAACACAAGCAGAGAAAGCCTCTCTGGGTTAGAATCCCCTGTCTGTGGAGATCCATATGCCTCCCAGAAGTCACCCTCATTGATGAGCGGAAGAATGGGGTGAACATGAAGAAAGAACTGCTTCACAAAGTCGTCCAGTATCGTCTTCGTAGGCACCCGCAAGCACCCTTGCATCTCGAGATAGCTGACGTCTTGAGGCAAAACGCGGAAGAGATTGTTGACTCCGAGAAAGGAGTAATATGAGTATGTGATGTCGGAACCAAACAAGGTGCTCTGCTCTCCCGCCCATTGGAGCTGTCGGTATCTCGCTCTTGTCGATGAGTGATGTTGCTGTGGAGGCTCATGTCGCGGGGCACGGTTCGTCGACGGGTTTGCCGGGCGTTGGATCTCAAGTCTTCTGGCCGTGTTTGAGGTGTTGATAGCAGAAAATCCAGAGCTGGAATTCTGCAATGTTTCCAGTCCATAACTGCCGGCATCCGACGCTGTCTCCATGGGAACATCGCCGTCTGCTTGTCCAGGTGCGGCATCACCAGGTCCCCCCGAACCGCGCCGGCGCGCACGCTCTGTGCTGGCGTCTTCCGCCGCAATGTCGTCATTGGCCTCCTCTTCCTTGGACTTCCGGCTGTAGAGATTGTGAGTTCGGCTGTCTCTCTCGTCGGGGAGATGGGCGAGGGGCGGATACTCACCGTCGCGAAGCTCGACCAACGACGACGCAAGACTCGCCATCTAGGAAGCAGTTCATGCATGGTCGGCCCCGTTGAGAGACGTCACATCGGACTTTCCGGGCACGGCAAGCCAGACACGCCTGGTTCGCCCTCTTCCTGATCTTGCTGGGGCCTGGGAGGATAGCATCCATGATATCTCTGTCGGTATGGCGCCCTCTCGATGTTCATGAAGGGAAGCCAAGAAGGGGGAAATGATTCCCCAAGGAAATCGAATCCGGGGTAACCGGGATCATAGGTCTGGGGAATGCGTTCTTGGAAGCCATCTCTAGAGACAGATATCCACTTTCAAGACTCCGTCCGTGCGCCGTTTAAAACAAGAAGCAATCCGGATCGTCCTCTCCTCTCCTCCGCCTGACCGCCCGTTCATTTGCAGAGACTCGTTTGCCTGTTTGGCAAATACTGTTTTTCTTTGGATGACTGCCGATGAAACCATGATCGTTACCTAGGTAGGCAGGCAAACTTCGGCGCTACTCGCCTCGGCAATAATGGTGTCGACTTTAGCCGGGGCCACAGTTTTTCCCTCAAGACAAATGGGAACGCTTTCAGCGGGCTTCAGAAATGGCAGCCGGATTTCGCGGACGAGATGGTAGCATTGCAAAAAAACGACAGCTCTTGTGCTCGTACGAAGTGGGAGAAGACA
This sequence comes from Juglanconis oblonga, assembly GCA_003012965.1. Taxonomy (NCBI): domain Eukaryota; kingdom Fungi; phylum Ascomycota; class Sordariomycetes; order Diaporthales; family Juglanconidaceae; genus Juglanconis; species Juglanconis oblonga. Next base: position 151,753 of record MUZH01004366.1, on the reverse strand, counting down.
TGGAGCCTGGGCTGGAAGGGAGAGACTTGACAGTCACTGCAGCACCAAAGAGCTACTACAATCCGCAATATCGACTACTCGTGCCGGCGGTCGGATCATTGGCACGAAAATCACCCTAACAGCTGCAGGCGGATTTTGTATGGGGGTCAGATATGCTCGGCACTCCTAGGGACTGAAGATAAGGACCGGGACGGAGAGATTTGAACGTCGATCTCCCACGATTGTGAACATACGGTCAGGATGGTAGTGATAGGGTTGATTGATTCTCTATCATGAATAGATCCCTAAACCCCTGACCGGGACGGAGTTTATTAATGAAACCCCCGTCTGCTCCTTCCGTTACTATATAATGCCCCTACTAAATAACGACTAAGACCCCGAAGGAGTTTTAGGTATAAAGTAGTTAACCTTAAGCTAAACTCTCCTTTTAGATAAATAATAATAACCTATTCTATTTTAAGTTATAAGTTCTATACTATATAAAAAGCCTAAAACTACTCCTCGATAATCTATTATAATAAATAGCCCCGTTCCTAGTTTAATTAGCCCCTTCGGGTACTATTATAAAAATTCAACCTATTATAATAAATAGTCCTGTCCCTGGTTAATTAGCCCTTCGGGTGTTTATAGGTTAAAAGAAGAAAAGAAGAAGAAGAAAAAAAAGGAGGAAGAAGGAAAGAAACCCTGCCCTTAAGCATTATCGGAGTTTGAATTAGAAACCTTATTATTAGTCTCCTCCTTATTTAATAATATAATAATAACTTCGGGGTTATCTCTCTAGCTCGGGTTAGGGGTTAGAGGCTAGTCTAAGGTTATTATTAATTAAGAGGGTTTTATAGCAGTAAGGGATATTAAGTTTTCGTAAGGGTTTTCGATAGTATAAACTATTTTCCTCCGTCTTTATCCCTGCTTCCCCGGCTATAGGATAGGGTTTTTATTATTATTAATTAGGTTAATATATTAATTAGCTGCCTTTATTCTAATATAATTAATCTTCTTCGAGAGTTATTATAGCTCTCGGTTATCTTTTAAGAAAGCCTTATTTAGGATAGAATTAACTTGCTATTATATAAACTTATTAATCCGGCGCCTATTCCTACTCCCTAAGAAGATATAGCTAAATAATCTCCGATTTCTTAACTATATCTAGGGCGGATCTTTTTAGGGTATCTCTTTAATTATATCCTAAATCTTGCAGATTCCTTTCTTCTTTTCGGAATAATCTAACTATCTCCTAATCTTTATTATTACGAAATTAATAACCTTACTAATAATATAGCCTATTTATCTTATTATAAGCTTCTAGCCCGGGGCGAGATTATTATTCCTATTCTCCGATAGGCTATTATCTTCTTTACCCGGATTAGTTCTTTTATTAGGGATAATAAGTACCCTATCCTTTATATAAATCTCCCCAGCTATATTATTACTAACCCGCCTAGCGAATTCTCGCTATTATTCGTTCTTTAATAAGCGATAAAAGGGGAGGCGTAATTATAGATAGTCGATTAGACTTAGGTTTTAAATATAGTAATTATTAAGGGATATTTTAATAAGTTATCTTCTAAATATATTAACTTAGTTATCTATTACCCGTCCTAATAGCTCTATTATCTCTTTAGAATTCTCTACCTTATAGTATTGCCGGTAGAACTTATTATCTATAATAGCTCGGAATAATTTTTTAAACTTATAGTATCTTATTATATTTAGTCTCTATTTATTAGGGCCTAATAGGATAATAGTTTAGTTATTAAGATTCTCTATAAGATAGTCTTCTTCGTTTAGATCTAGGATAATATCTAAGCGTAAAACTATATTATAAATCTCGGAATCCTAGATAATTTACCTTAATATTAAAATAAATTTGCTATTAAAAGATACTACTTAAATAATAATAGCTAATAAAAGGTATAAGTTATTACGAAAACTCCTTTATACTAGTTATAATAAGATCTTAACCTTTAGGTTAAGTATTATAAGGAGGCTTAGAAGCTATTTCTTAATCTCCTTATTTTAGGTTCTAGGAAGCCTTGCCCTTGCTAATATATATAAATATACGATTATAGCATCTATCTAATTTTATTATAGCAGTTCTATTATTAATCTAAGGCTTTTAGGTATAATAAAATATTTACCCTAGATAAAGACTTTATTAAAGCGGTTAGAATTTAGAGATTTAGGGATTAATAGTAATCTCCGTCCTTAGGGTCTATCTTAGATTAGAACTTAATTAAACTAAAGTTTATTACTAACTATTATCCCTAGAATACTTATATTAGGGTTTATCTTAATTATTAACCGGGTTATTACTAAACTCTTCCTTTAAGGCAATAGGGTTATTAAGTTAATAGGGATTATATCGATTATTAAGTTCCTATTATAGGCGTTTAGGATTACTAGTATCCCTTACTAATAGCAAAAGTTCCTTAAGGACCTCTTCGTCTACTTATAGCAGGTATATTCTATAGAAAAGGAGTTATCGTTTAAATTATATAATATTCTTAATATAATCTTTATTAAATTCTTCCTCTAGCTCCCGGATTTATAATTCGAGGTAATTCCTTATATTAATATCTCTAAAGATAAGTTTATAATATCCTGCTTTTATAGGCCCGGTATAGTTTAGCTATAGCATCTTATTAATATCCGGCCTAGCGCCTTCTCCTATATTAAAAACGGTTACAAATTAGCCTAGCTAGTCGATATATCTTACCCTTAATTAAATTTCTTCCCTAATATTTTCTCTAACCTAATTAGTAATAAATACTACTACTGCCGCTATATTAAAGTTGCCTTTACCCCGGATATTATAAATTATCTAAGTATTCTATCCTAGTCTTTAGTATTCTCTAAATAATTATAGAAGGCTAGGTATATTATCCCTATATTAGTTAAGGAGTAAATATCTAATAGAAAATATAAAATATTAAAGCCCGGCTCTAGGGGTATTTATAATAAGGAAGCTATCTAGGTATTAGGTAGCAAACTATATCTCTGCGATCCTATAGTAATACCCCTTAAGTAGAAGATATTCTATCGTTATCTAATTAATATCCGGGTCGGCTATATATTAGTATTATCGCCTTAAGATCCGTCTAAGCTGCTCCTTACTCTTATTCCTCTTTAATACCTTATATTAATCCTTAATATTATTTAATCTAATCCTAGATAGGGGTATACCTATCTCTTAAGTAATAATAATAAGTTTTAGATATATTATAATTTAAGTATAAGTAATCCTATAATTAATAAAGCCTTTTAGTATAGAATTATTAATCTTATTATCGAAACCTACTTCCTTTATCTCGGTCTAGATATATTCTAGATCTACTAATATTTTATTATAAATAGTTTGCCCGGTATCGGTATACCCTAGCTTATCTATAAGGGATTTATTTGCAATAATAACCTAAGTATCCTCGGATTTTAGGCTTCTTAATTATAACTATTACTAATTGCGATTATCCCGATTAGATACTTTTGCTAGTTTTCTATTATAGACTCCCGGGTTTCGCTTAGCCTAATCGGTTAGGCTACCTCTTATTATATTTATTATATAATCTTGGCTAAGGTTATCTAGAAAACCTTTTATTATAATAACCCTATATTCTTTAATCTAGCTAGGGTAGATATTTAATTATTAGGCTATATCTATTAGGATTATAAGTAGCTTAAGTCGGCTTTATTTAAATTCCCTATTAAAGGAGGATTTAAATCGTTTAGTAGCCTCCTTTATATCTTTATCCTAGATACCGGCATTCCGTATATATACCTTTACTTCCTTTATTATAACTACTTTTCTTATATCCTTAGATACCGATAGGGTCGGTATTTTATAACCCTTAGGTTATTATCCTACCTTAAGCATTTTATTATTATAGTTATTATTATCCTATAATATAATAGGGAGTTATCCTTACTTATTATCGTTTATGCCTAATAATTCCGAAGGGGTTAATACTTCTTAATTTTCAGATTAGTATTTAGACTGCTATCCTATATCCGGTATTTCCTTATTCTAGTTATCGCTTTCTTAAATCTAAGATAATAATTCTAAAGGGATTAATGCCTCCCGATCTTTAAGTTAATCTCCGGATTATTATCCTATATCTAGTATTTCCTTATCCTAGTTATTCCCTTATCGTTATTTCTTTCGCTTATATAACTTCGCCTTATATCTTTGCTTAGCTATAATGCTCCTCTTTTTTGCTATTTCTCTATTATATTCCGTTAGGGTATGCTTATATAGTGAATATATAATAGGAGAGTTAATAGTTTAGTTATTAGGTATAAGAAAAAAAAAGTAAAATAGGGTAGAAAGAAGAAAGAAAACGGGAAAACCTCCTATTACTTTTTTTATAATAGTTTATCCGATCTCTCGATATTCCTATTACCCCTTTCTTATTTTCTTTTTAGTATTTTCTTTAATATTAAAGACTTATAATTTATAATCCTCCCTTTAGTATTAAAACTTATAAAACTTATAATCCTCTTAAGGCCCCCTTCCTAAAAGAAAGCTATAATTATATAGCTTTTATAGTTCTTAATCCTTACTAACCCGTTCCTAAAGCAAATTTAGAGATATTATAGTAGATTAAGAATTATAGGTCTTAGATTAATCTAAATTCCTTTATAATATTCCCTCTTATTCTATTCTTCCCTATTACTAAATTCCTATAGTATTTCCTTAGCATTCTTCCTTTCTTCGATTTAATTAGGGATTTCGGGTATATTAGGTTCTAACCTTCTCCTCCTTATATAATAATGCTTTAGGTTATTAATATAGACTTTTCGGACTCGATTATTAAGAATTAGGTCTGCGATTATAATAGTAACCTTAGAGATTATACGGATTACCTTCTATAGACCTATCTATTTCGGTCTAAATAATTTTATCCTTTATCGGTTTAGTAGGTCTAGGGGTAGGTTCGGTCGGAAATAGCGGATATTTATATCTTAGTTTTCTAGTACTTTCTCCTAAACTAGGTTGCTAATAGTAAAGACTAGTTTCCTTACGACCGGCAGTCGGTTAACTATATTATCTACTAATTTATCCCTTTATTCCGATCTAGCTATTTCTTATTTTTCTATATTCGCAAATTCTAGCATATCCTAAATAATATTCTTACCTTCTATTTTTATTAAGGCTGCTAATCTTTTATTTTATCTAAGGTATCGAACTAGCAATTATCTGCCCCTTCTTATTAGCTATCCTAGTATTAATTCGGCTAGCGGGTAATATCTGGACCGGGGCAGTTAATTATTTATATCTGCTATAATCTGCGGTATCGCTATAGGCTAGAGATCTAGCCTTTCGTAGTTCCTTAGCCTAACCTAATTCTTTAGACCTTATTTTACTATTTTGACTATATATTCAGCCCTTTTATACGACTAGGGATAATATACTAGCCTATATATAACTTATAACCTATATTTATTAAAATATCTCCGGATAGCCTTATCTCTGAAGTAGGAGGCATTATCGGAGTATACTTATTTTAGGTATCCTAAAATTTCTATAACTAGCGCTTAGCTATTTAGCATCCCTTAGGCAGTTGTATTCTTAGTTATTATAGCAATTCCGAAATTAGTAAAGTAGTTAATTATAATAAAGATATATTTTAAACTATCGAATCCTACTAGTATAATTACTCTAATATAATCCGTATTAACGAGGTCCTATAGTCTTAAGGAAATTACTGGAATCGGTCTAATTCGGTTCGGTATCTTTAAGCTCTAAGACTAGCAAAGAGTATATCCGATAATATAGTTAACTATATCCCGATATCTAGAAGGCTATTATATCCGTCTATAAAGCTAATAGAGAGTTAATACTATTATAAAGTATCTATATAGGTTATATATATACTTTAATGCCTCCGGGACCTCCGATTCTATAATACTTATAGACTAGATATTTCGTCCTTTATTATAAAGTAGGATATTATCCTTTATCTAATACTTAACTAAATCTCTGCGAATCTTCTGTTTTACCGGTTCCGGCTTATTTATAATCGATAGTTTACTACTAATTAAGAATCTTATAATCCGTTTATAGAATAGGTCCTTTATATAAGTAATATTAGTTATTAGTCCCGGGTATAGTAAAGCAGATAATAGGGGAGGATTAAGGGGCTAAATATTATTAGTTCGTTTCTAGGCGATAATTATCTTTCTAAGAAATGCTAGCAGAAATATTACTATCTTAGATATCTTAAAGTCTTTTCTATCTACTATTAGTCCCGTTAGCCTTGAAAAGCTATTAGCGATTTAGATAACCCGGTCGGTATTTGGCCTATAGATAATATAAATTTTAAAGTTCCTTAAAGTATCTAGCTATAATATAATCTTCCTAATAGGCTTTCCTTCTACTGCGAGAGTCGATAGTATATTAAGATAATCTATATAAACGAAAGTAGCAAACCTAGATAGTAGAATATATCTTCTTATCTTTATAAGGGCCTTAATAACTCCTAGTATTTCTCTCTTACCTATTATATACCTTATCTCTATATCGGTTAGCTGAAATAAAAGGAATTCTATAATTCGTATATACTTAAAAAGTTTATTTATTATTACTATTATTTCCGGTATTTCCTTAATCTAGAATAAGACTGCCCCTATTATAATATTTAATATATTTACTATAAGGTAAAAAGGAATCGATTCGTCTAGAGCTATATTAATATAATTCTATATAATATCGCAGATCTTAATAAAAGTATCTGAGTAATCTTAAGTCTAAACGAAGTCCGGTTTTTTAACTTATATCTTCTATTTCGATTTATAGCCTTTAGGTATTACCTTTAGAACCTGTATTATTTTAGCTATTTTTAAGATTTATATTAGAGCTGCTTATCCCGGGATAAATTCTCTAAGGTATAATAATAGCTAAAGGAACGAATTTAGGTCTTTCCGATTTATAGGGTAGTTTTAAGGCTTAGCCTATCTCCGGAATCGGTCTCTATATTTATATATCGGTTATATAGCCCCTGCTAATATCTTAAACCCGAGTATTATAATTAGAGTTAAGAAAATAATCGTCTTAGATAGTTTTAAGAAGACTCTCCTAAATTCGAGTCGGGGGAAATAGTAATAATATATAAAGTTAAATAATTTATTAAAACCCTTTGCCGATATATTATAATTATTAATAAACTAATTAAAAGAAATCCTAAAGTATAGAAAGTATCCGATTAAGTTAGGCAATTCCGATCCTTCTCTCCCCTTAATAACCGGCTAGGGGCCGAAAACTATATCTCCTAAAGCGTAGTATATATATATGCTATTAGCTATGCCTTATAGTATTCGATTTGTAAAGTATTATGTATAAGGCGTAATAACTGCTGCTTTAAACTTATCTCCCGGAGTAATATAAATCCTATAAAACCTATAAATAGTATTAGCCTATATAAAGACTTTATAACCCGCTTAAAGTAAATCCTCGAAAATATAATCTCGGTTATATACCGGCTATTATAGAAGAATAGTAGCGGAGTTAATTAGTTAATAATTATAAACGGCCTAGAATATATCCCCTTTTAGTAAGAAAAGTAAGTATACTGCTTAAGGTCTAATTATAGGCTATATCTATCCTGCCTATTCTAGCTTAGTATAAAATCTTAAAATAAACCTTTGCTAGTCCTTCGAATAATATAGTTATTTTAGATAATATAGGATAGCGTCTTTATAAAGTTTAACTAAGTAAGTAATAAGGTCGGTAATTTATATATCTTCGACTGAAAATGCAAAGTAATACTTCTAGGTATAAAGTAACCTTTTAACTTAATCTCGCTTTTCTATAATATCTGCTATATCCCTAATTATAATTCCTAATATTGCAAACTATTTATCTATTACTTTATATAATTCCTTAGATAATTATCTCTATACTAGTCTGCGATTTATATTTTAATTTAAACGGTAGCCTTATCTTATCGGTTTATAAATAGCTTTATTTATTACTAAAGCAGTTATTATCTTATAATAACTCTCTCTATCCCTTCTTCTCCTTATCCGGGTTATAGGGATAATCTATTAGTTAGTAAGATCTTCTCTAGTATTCTTCGAATCTCCCGATATTATATTTAGGACCTACCGGCTAAGGTTAATGCTATTTAATACTAATACGGTAAAATCCTTATTATTATAAATGCTAAGGATTTATAAGGGGAATTTTATATTAGATTAGTTAGATAAGGATAGGGGTATTATTAAAGCTATTTAGCCCTTTTTAGGGGTAGGGAATAATGCCGGTAAGGATATTACTATCCCTATCCTAGTCCTATAAGTTTAATTTATCTTAATTGCCCTAAGCAGCTAATTTATAATTAATAAGTCTGCTAAAGATAAAGCCTTAGCTCGATTTATATTAATATAAGCTATTCTTAATAGCAGAATTACTACTCCTAGATTATTATAAGGGATAATGCTAACTTTATTATCGAATCTAATATACTTCTGAATATATTGCCCTGCTAGATATAAACCTCGAGCCCTTATAGGGTTAGGACTTTTAATTAGTTTTCCGACCCGGTTAGTATCTTTATAGCATTCTTATAAGCTGCCTCCTATCCTGCTAATTCTTTAGTATATTTTATTATATCTAGGAACTCGGTATCTAATAGTAATATTAGTAATCTATAGTCTTAGCTAAAATTATCTAGGCTCCCTTCCTTTAAATCCGAGTATTCTTTATTATTATCTTTAAGGGATAATTTATCTTTTTTATTATCTTCCCCGGATTCTTTAGAGTAATATTTAATATTAAGGCTTATCGAATAGGGTAGATCGATTCCCTTTTGCAAATTCTCCTTTATAAACCGGATAGGAATAGTTATAATAAGATTATTAATGCCTTTTAGTATTATCTTCTTAGTTTTATAGTTAATTTTAGCCCGGATCCTCTTTATCTAGGTTTGCCTTAATATTATATTATAAGTATCTAAGTATCCTATAATATATACTCGAATTAAGGTATAGATATTGCTAATTATAATTAGGATAAGTATATAGTATCGGATTAGGGAGATTATATTATTAGCTATCTTTAGGTATATCTGCTTTTCGACTCTTCGAATTATAAGACTTAATCGGCTAACTAGCCTAGGACTAATTAATTCGGCTAACGACCTATTATTAAGTAAGATTCTATTAAACTAGGTTCCGTTAATATTTCCCTTTATATACCTAAGGTATATAGTATTAGGTTTAGGGAGTACCTTGTTAATATACGAAATCTTTCTAATTATACTTATTAGCGATTAAATATATCGGGCTAATAATTTGCAAATAAAGCTACGACTATAATAATTAGTCGACTAAAGACTAAGCTTAAAAAGCATTTAGGATTATAATTAAGGGGACTAGTCTAAAAATTGCCTAAGGATTATAATAACGGGGAGACTCTTAAGGATAGATCGAATGCTAATTCTCTAATCCTTAATTCCTTCTATATCTTAAATTAGGATAGAGTCCTTTTTACTAATATAGGCCTTACCTTTAACTATATCTTTTAGTTTAGTTTTTATCTTATAAAGGGCCTCCTTCTTACGCCTTATATTAGCAGTATCTACTCGATAAGGATAAGGAGAAGCCGGTCTTAGTATAGCTAGTCTATTAACTTTAAATATAAGTTCGTTATCCTTATTATAAGGCGAGTTAATATATATTCTCTTACTATTACTATTAGCAGCTAATATAGGAAGCTTCTTACCCTAATCTATTAATTTAGCCTTAAATTCCTCCTAAGTATTTATCTTACCCTTTAAGCTATTAATATCTCTTCTAATAGGATTTCCCGATATTATTATTATTTTAGCAAGGATAGCCTAACCTTAATCCCTATTCCTATTAGCGAATCCCGGGGGTTTTAATTTATTAGGGATAAGTCTGCGCTTTTTAATATAGGCTTAAATCTGCTCTATCTGCTATCTCGCCTATCTCTTATAAGGGTATTTAGTAATTCCGTATCCCTAGATTCTATAGTTGAAATAAGTATATAATAGATATCCTAGTAAGCAAATTGCTATATTTGCACTTATATAACCCCTATAATATCCTCCTCTACTATAATTATTATAGCTAGCGAAATTCTCCTTTATATATAAGGGCTAGTAGGCTTAATAATTATTCTGCTAAGGAGTAATAGTATATAAAGGTAGAGTTGTAATAGTAATCTTTAACTTCGAGACCTAGTCTATTAGATCCTTTATTAGACCTCTTATTTATAGGACTGCTTAGGTATAGTTAATAGGCTAATCGATACCTATAAGATTATCTATAAAAGGATTTCTCTCCGAATTAGATAGGGTAAAATAATTAATAATAAATCCCCGGATATTATCGAATATATAGTCCTTATCTAGGATATTTCCTCTTAAAAGCTTCTTATTAGCGAATAAGCGTATATTAACCTCCGCCTAAAGGCGGCGCCCTTCCTTATATATACTACTCTCCTCGGACCTAGCTAAATAAGCGAATAAATATCTAGTTAACTCCTTCGTCTGCTCCTTATTACTCTAATAGGAGAGCTTAGTTATACGCTTTATAAAGTCTAGGACTAATTTATTTATCTTTCTCTAAAAGGTATATACCTAGGTTATAATACCTTATCCTAAATTAAGATCCTATAGCTAGAATCTCTTTATAAATAGGCTAAGGATAATTAACTACTTTCGATTATTAATATAAAGTTTAAAGTATTATTCTCTAGCCCTAGCTCGGAGGCTAGTCCGGAAGGCTATAAGTATAACCTTCTCCTTTAGGTTCTTATCTGCTTCGGTCTAATAACTAAAGATATCGACCTCCTTAAAGTATTCTTCGGGTAACTTTCTAAATAAGCCTAAGAAAGTTAATATAAAGGATCTTAGAGATATATTTATTATTAAATTAGTTAATAACGATATAGCAGAGGGGGATTAGTATAGGTTAAGTAATAACGATATAATTAAGGGGTTTAAGTCTATCTTAGTCTAAAGGTATAGTAATAGTCTTAGTTATAATAGTAATAATTCTTCTAGGATCTCTGTTAGGTTAATATAGCTATATAAAATATCCCTAATTAATAGTTATAAGAATTTATTAATAAGGTCTCGGATTTCAGAATTAGCTGCTTTTCTTAGGTCTTAGCTCTCCCCTAATCCTAAAACCGGTCCGTCTAATTAGTCTAGTTTAATAGTATTTAACCGTTTAGGACGGTTGGGTATAATAATATAATATTATAGGAAAAACGGGAGGGGAAAGTAGTAGGTTTAATTTAAAATAGTATTTCGGAGAGGATATTAATATTACCGTCTCTAAAGATTAATAAATAGATTAAAATAAAAAGATTAGCACCCCCGGCAATAGTATAAATAAGTGATTCGAGGGCGATTAGTATAATAGACTAATAGTTAAAAATAAGCTAATTCGTTTAGGACCTTTTAATAGGTATAAACGAGCAATTCGATATTAGTAATATATAGGTAAAGTATCGGATTAGGCTATAATAGTTATAGTCGTAGCAATTAGTCTTATAATCTAGAGGCTTATATAAGGCGCCCTGTCGGACTGCCGCTTTCGGTCTTACCGAGGATACTAGTAAAGATAAGGACCGGGACGGAGAGATTTGAACGTCGATCTCCTACGATTGTGAACGTATAGTCAGGATAGTAGTGATAGGGTTGATTGATTCTCTATTATGAATAGATCCCCAAACCCCTGACCGGGACGGAGTTTATTAATGAAACCCCCGTCTGCTCCTTCCGTTACTACAGGACCAAGAACGTTCTTAGGCCTTTTCAACGGCCGACGACCCGACCCGCCTTTTAGACCACCGGTACCGCAAGATAGGCCAACAAAGTTGGTCCACCCGGCAAGGACCGGCCTTCAGCTCGGTACTTTACTACAATGAAATCTACCGTGCGGCGAGAAGACGGACATTTTGCTCGACAGCAGCCCGAGCGACCGCCTGAGCGACCGCCTCTTCATCCCCGCTAACCGCGGCACGGTCATCGACACGAGACCACTCTCCGGTGCTTGAGAAAGCGAGACAAACCCAAGACCGGAGCTGTCTTCCGTGACAGATCCCAGCCTTTCTCGCCATGAGTTACAGAAGACTGCTCACAGCAGCAGCCTCACTCGCCGCCCCCGCGCGGGCATGGCAGCTGCCCCAAGCCGGCTTGCAGCACGCCCCGGGACAGCAACACGCCTTCAGCTCCGTTGCGACTCACGACGATGACATCGACATCGTGACGGGCTCCCAGTTCCGTGGCCTCAACACCTTCGCCAACCTGCCGTACGTCAACGCCTTCTCAGACGAGGAGGCCGAGGACAACAAGTACGACATTGCCATTTTTGGCGCACCTTTCGACACGGCAACGTCGGGACGACCGGGCGCGCGTTTCGGCCCAGGCGGGATCAGGACGGGCAGTCAGCGGATGTTCCCGGATGAGATCTCTGTCTACACCGGGCAGGGCACTCTGAACCAGTGGGCCAAGGTTGTAGACTGTGGGGATGTTGGGCTGACGTGGTTCGACAACACTGTCGCGCTGAGACAGTTGGATAAGGCTCACAGGGTATACCTGACCGAAGACGGCGAAGGTCGCGGGAAAGAGGCTGACGGGTGGAAAGGTCATATCCGGTCGTCCGGCCTCGAACTCGAGCATATCGCAGACACCGCGGATCTTGACGCTGGGTGGTGACCACACGACGACACTGAGTGCACTGAGGTCCACAGCAGAGAAGTGGGGTGATGTCTCTGTCATTCATTTTGACAGCCATATCGGTGAGTACCGAGTCCTGAGGCAAGGATGCGCTGCAATATACGTGGCTGACGGGAGGGAGGCAGACACGTGGGATCCATCGGTGCTAGGCGGTGGGTTGTCGGATCATGCGTGAGTGACAGGTACAAAAGAGGGAATCATTCAACCTTGAGAGGCTAACTCTTACAAGTGGTATCAACCATGGCACCTTTTTGCATATCGCCCACGAAGAGGTATGATACAACGCCGGCCGGATACCAATGGCGAGGGAGGGATCCTGCTGAACACGTAACCTACAGGGCTTGATCAAAAACACCTCCATCCATGCCGGAATAAGAGCTCCTCTCATCCGCCCCAAGGGTGATATCCGGAACGACATGCGCTGTGGGTTTGATATCATAACCGCGAGGGCTCTTGACAAAATCGGCACGGACGGAATCATAGAACAGATCAAGGCACGAGTAGGAGACTCGAACGTTTACGTCTCCGTGGATATTGATGTTCTTGATCCGGCTTATGCTCCAGGTGAGATTTTACAATAGCTATCATTTGGCAGAAATATCTGCTGACGGGGTTTCCCCCAGCAACGGGCACTGCTGAGCCTGGCGGCTGGACCAGTCGTGAGCTGCTGACGATCCTCGACGGACTGACTGGGCTGAAGGTGGTCGGAGCCGATGTGGTGGAAGTGGCTCCCATATATGATAACCCTGGAGAGACTACCATCCTGTCTGCCGCCCAAGTCGGACTGTCGTTGATCCAGCTCATGGTGGATGTGCCTGTCAGATCGAAGGCCGATCAAGGGAAGTAGGCGAGCTTGGAGGAGGGGAAGGGGGCCGAGGGCGGATACGCAGACAAACGAACTGCTCCACAACTCCTATTCAAAAGACACAATGCACAACATATCTTGGCGAATATTCACAACTCTGATGTTGACACACACAACTTCTTGCCTACGTATGCTACACTGTCTGGTAGATCTGCTTCCTACGGTGAGGGGGCTCCTCTCGAGGAGGATCCCTCCCCAGATCTCCACCTACGGCATCTATCTGTCACATGTGAGAGAATTTGAAGCATCCACCAATCTGAGCATGATTGCAAATGATGAACCAGCCACATTCACATTCAATCATGCGGGTTTTCTTTTTCAGTTTCTTTTCCTATACCCCCCGCCCGGCCAACTTTTCTGGCCAGATTCCGTTGAAGCCGCTTTTCGAGACCTAAACCCTGCGCTTCACACAAGGCACCGATCCCTCATTTCTGTCCTTCTCTCTTCTGCCAACATATTCACGAAACTGCTCTCATCTATATCGACGCTCCGATTTCGAGCGAGCTGAAGTGGCCCGGACCCTTCCTTATACCGGTCCCCACCTTCTTCTATTGATCTGGATAGGCGCGTGCAACAGTTCTTGACCGGCCCCTCTCCGGATGTAACGCCTCGGTGCAATGAGCCTCATCATCACCGCAGTGCTGCATCGAGCACCCCACTTGTCACACAGCATGAACGGCATGGGTTGTGACAGGCAGCTGGGGTTCACAAAAGGCGTATGCCATGCCACTATCCGTTACGTCTCGGTCTGTGCCGCATCTCATCTCAACACCAAACACCAAGATGACGAGGGCGGGCGATGCGGCACAATCTTCCGGGCCCGCAACGCCGCAGCTCGACGAAATCATGTGAACTCGGCGAGGCGAGATTGATCGAATCTCCAAGCGAGAGCAAGGTTCAACCAACATCGCTGGCGTCATTGTTGGTTGTCTCGGAGCCTGGTATTCCCGGGTCTCCCCCGTTCGTACTAGACGCCGGAGAGGCATCGAGGTGGAAGGCAGCATGTGACACTGCGCCCCCAATTCGAATGCTGGTGCTGGAGGCCCCGCACAACAGCATACACAGTAGAAGGGCACGATGGGCGGGAATATCACGGAAATCACGTTATGGGGGTCTACGATAGACCTCCAGGTACCGGTGTACCCTTCACGAACTGGCCAGGCAAGAAGCACACAGCAAAGCCCCCCCATGGGTGGGAATTGAGATCTCGGTATGGAGACACCATCTATCATCCCGTGGGATAAGCCCCTCTGGAGCCTTTGCCTGCAACCTTTGCCTGCAACCTTTGCTTTGTGCGTGGCACCTTTTGTTGTAGCTGCCTGTAGTGCTCCTACAGACAGCAGCGTCAGCCTCTCTCCTGTCCGTTTTCAGCACGTCTGGCTCATCTCCTCGAGAACAGTCTAGCCGGGGATCGTTGGGTGTAAGAGAGCCATCGATGATAGAGATAGAGAGAGGGTATGCGTGAGAGAGAGGCCTCGACAGCTTTGGGTGTGCTCGGCAATCCACACAGTTCGTGTCGTCGAGTCTTGGACTCCACCGTGGGGATTATTACCCCATGCTACTAGTCGAGCTCGGGTTCGGCTCTAGTTCCCCGGTGGATCCTGTGTTCAATATCTCAGTTCTATCCGCCTTGTTGACCGTTTCTCGGAGGGGACGCGCATGAAAGGGCGGTTAGGTAGGTACGTACCGGATGGGTTTTCTGCAGGCTTTCTGGCTTCGATGTCGATCAGCGTTCTCTCATCCTTGATCTCGCACAGCCAGCTGTCTGTGGGACGATGGCAGCATGCAAGCTGGCAACTCCAAGCTGGCAACCCCAAGCGCGCAAAGCTTTCTGTGGCCGTGGCATCACATCCCCTGAGCTTATCTCGCCTCTCACCAATCACGTCTTGGGTTCCACTCACACAGCCCATATGCCTGGTCAGAAACCTGGCTGTCTCCAAGCATCTTGCCCTAGATGGGCCTAGGGCGACCCGACAGTCTGGTAAATCCAATGATCACTGCGTCAAAACCCCAGCTAGTGAAGTACTTTATGCCCATTCTGCAGACGACCACGGTGGTCAGCGTATCCGTGGCTTTCTGGCGTCCAGCTCACATCCCGATCTCCCGACGAGCCCACTATTCCCGACCTGCCCGAGATGATTTTGATGCATCTGCCGGTCGGAGCGTCTGGGGTCGGTCCATGTGAGGGTCACCGCCTCAACACCCCTTGGACTCGACGCTGGGGCCAGACCTCCCTTGGGCCCATAGGGTCGAGTTCCCTCAGGCACCAAGAGTCCTTCGTGCCATGACGATATGCTGGATGGGCTGCGGATTCGATGAGGGCAAATGCCGCCGGCCAAGGGGCTCCTTGGGTCCATGCCTGCCTCTGACAATGCATCTAGATGGACGCATCTGTCCATCTCGCCAAACATTCTGCTGCAAGATTTGGGGGGAGGGGCTCAACTAAGCTGGACGAGTCTCCAGAAAAAGCCCCGGCCACGGATGATCGATCCGAGGATCTTGCGAAGCCCAAAACGGCGTGCGACCCACTTCAGTGGCCTGATCGATTCCCATTCTGTCGTTTTGGGACTCCTCCGGATCTGGCCAGGGCCAGGGCAGGGTCTGAAAGGATCTCTTGATGTCGTGAGAGACAACGCTCCAGATGGTTTGGGGCTTGCTGCCGGGTTGTACCAGGTACAGGACGGCGTGCCTAGGTACAAGCCCTGTCCAACAGACGTGCGGTAGCACCGCCCGCGTGCTCTTCTCTGGTGGCCGAGCAGAGTGTTGGATCTGGTTGCATGCGCCTGCAGGGTTACGGCAATCCCCACTACGGAAGGACATATGTCCTCACTGCATTCTCAAGTCTCCTTCGATCACCCCCATCACTCCAATCACGCTCCCGCTCTCGTCCCGACGCTCTGGAAACATGAACCAACATCGACTCTCTGGGGGAGGGAGGACGTCCCTCTTCCGGGGCCTACAGGAGGTGTACAGGCAGAGGATTCCCAGCCCACCCCTACCGCGTCTGCGTCTCTCCAACATGTGCTGCGTTCTTGGTTGGGAGGGACCGCTGCTGAGGGGCGTCTGCTCCAATATGTGCACGCTTCTCGCTAGTCTCGACGCTCGCGGTCAACTGGTCAAAGCCCAATCAACGCCATAAGGCTGCCTGGCAGCATCTAAAAGCACAAGAGGCGTCACCTCGCTCATGGTCGATTTGTCCTACCGAGACTCGACCTTCTCCAGGCCATATCGGAAACCCCTCACGATTCCTTTACTATGAGATCAACCGCCTGTGGGATCATCGACTTCCGCTCTGATAATCGCCTGCCGTCCGTCCATCTCTTGTCACCTCTGGGACCATCCCCTGTAGAATAGGGTCCATCGTCTTCCTCTGATCGCAGGCCAGATGAGTCCACCACCGCAAGATACACCCAAACCTCGATCAGACGCCTCCGGTGGCCAAGGGCCTGGTCTGAATATGGCCATTCAATGCAGAAACCCTTCCCAGAGCCAGCCACCACATCTTCCCTCTTTCCATTCGAACACTCTACCGCCTGCCAGCCGATATCTGCGTCCGGTTCAGGATTCAAGAGCCCCCATATTCACCGATCCGGTACATTACTTCACCAGTCCGCGGCCCGCACGGGAACCTGGCCGCTCTTCCATCACGACTTCGAGCAGTCGCCATCCCGAGCTCAACCGTCCTCGACAAGTCCTGCAGTCTCCAGATCCACCGGCGAGTGACGAGACCATGACTCCTGCCGACTCCCGCGGCTCCCATCTCAAAGACCATGACATTATCGAGACTGAGAATGACGACAGGCCTGAGTCGGCGTCAAAGCGTTGCAAGCTCTCCGACAGTGGCTGGATCGAGAAATTCCTTCAACTGGGAAACAAGGAACGCGGAGCACGAGACCCCAATCCACAGCCCGAAGTAACACCACTGCCTGAAGATCTTTGGGAGCCTCGTCCTCGTAAGCGGAAAGATGCTGCCGAGATTCAACATCAAGCACAACCATGCCCTCACTGGCTTAGCCCGTCTGGCTACGGCCAATCACCCAGCATACGATCGGCAACACTCTCACGACGCCCATCGTCTGCGTACTCGACCAGCACCTCCTCGCACAGTCCGGCCCTCACTCACGGGACCATCACTTCGGTGAGCCGACGTAGTGCACTGTCGCCACCAGATGACTCCGTCGTAGGCGGATTTTCGGACCTCGAGATAGGCAGTCGAGCGAACTCGGTAGCTACAGACGACGAGGACTCCAGTGCCACGTTTGCAAAGATCCATAACGTTCCACGAGTGGTCCTGCCACCGCGTAAGGTAGCAGCTCCATCCAAACTGGAGCAGCTTCTCAAGCAAGTCTTCATGAGGATCATGATGTACTGTGGGTACAAGGATCAAGTTCTTCTGAAGAAGTGCAGTTACAGCCTCTACCATGCTGTCGATCTCGAGGTTATTCCCTGGTGGAAGAAGACCGAGACGATTCTCCTTGAGGAGTGTTATAACCCTCGCAACTTCCCCAAGAAACCGCCCAAAGCTCAAGACGCCGATGATGAGGGAGAGGGTGCTGGTCCGAACGAGCAACCTAAGAAGACTGCGAAGAGAAAAAGGGCGGGTGCAAAGACCAATCCCTCCAGCCCTAACTCTGCTCAAGGCAAGAACAAAACTCACCCAGAAACCTTGGGCAGATGGGGTTGCTACTGCTGCTACCAAATCCTGCCAGCTTATTACTTCGAGGATGCACTTCTCGAAGACAAGGAAGACCGGACACCGAAGAACCACAAGCTGCGAGGAGCCAACGACGCCGAGTCCGATAAGAAGGTCGACATGCGTGTTGAATATGTTCAAATCCTCGAAGTCGTCCCGGGCCGCGCTCTCCCGGACTGGCTCTCTAAGGACAGGATGAAGGTGGATGCCACTGACGTCGAGGGTTACGTGCGACAGAGGATGGAGAGGGGAGTCAACTGTGACGACCTGAGGGCCTACTACAAGGACATCACCAGAGACTCGCATCTTGTTGCTCCTATCAGGGGCGTCACACCAGTCTTCACACCCTCGTCTGTGCCCATCCCGAGGGTCGGCCACGACTTGGCGGCAAAAGCTCAGATGTCCGATCACATCCTCTCGTCGCAAGCGCCACGCACACCATTGCCAGCGATACAAACAAGGGAAGAAGAATTGGAAAACATCGAAAACAATCCCGAAAGTTCCCGGCCGTTCTACAAGCTCAGGACCGGATACACACCCCAAGGGGACACCGACAGCGCGAGCTACACTTACGAAATTCGTATCCCAAGAGGCTCAGAGCGTGACATGAGACCTCTCACTCTCCCCAATTCCAAGCCATTCAGCAGAATTTGTCTGCCATCAAACAGGACTTCCGGCCAGGAGCATGTACTCGAGGTTGGAGACGTGGTCTCGCTGCGACGGGTCTGCATCCTCTGTGGCACTAAATTCTCCATCTACAGGAGGGATTGCAATCGCAAGATCATCAGCAAAACACACGAGCAGCTGTGGGTCTGTGATTGCCCGGAAGTCAGACTGGCTGGAGAGAGCACTGGTTGTTCGACTTGTGGGAGGAAAGTCATCTACTAAGGGTCCAGGAATGACAACGGTACAGGGGGCTCTCTCTTTCGGTTACGACGTGATGATGGAAAATACAATCTTTCCGATTCTAAAGGCCTTTTGGAGATGGTCGACTGTGGGACAGTCGACTGCAGATAGTCCCGCCGTGGGATGGTCGGTGTTACCTTGGCCTCAGGCGTGGTAGTAGGCGCTCGCCTTGGGATACATATTTTCTACCCTGGAATATTCGCTCACCCCAATGTTACCTAGACAGAATACCACATGGGCTACAGGCGTTTCTGGAGGTCCCTTTACCGAATAGGACCTATTATTCAAACTTAACTTTCAACAACGTCTCATCGCATCTTATCAGGCGTCCCTGTACCTTGGGGACCACCTGTCTTCATGGGTATTTCGTTTGCTGTCAGCAATGTGCACTGCAACCCTCCTCGAGCGCTTCTGGACCCCAAAAAGACCACAAAACACTGACGGAGCATCCAAGAGACCCAACTTAGCCAGCCACCAAGATCACCACCAACACGCGTTCGGCTTGACAACCCTGAGAGAACGGGCCGAAATTTTCTATTAGAAGCTCGGGCTATACCCAACTTAGAGCGAGCCTGGAAGGTGGGGGATGGTTGGTGCAAACCTCATGTGAAGCGCCGCGGCCGGCGTCAGCCTCGTTCACATCCCACCTGCACAGCCGAAGCGCGCCAATTTCGGCTTTCCGCCGTTGGGCCTCCCATACCCAGGTTAAGCGCGCACATGACAGACTTGGTGATTCTTCCTGGCTTCGTCCAGACTCTCTAACCATGCTTGTGCTTGTTGCATGCCCTAGTGACACGACAAACAGGTCTAAGCATAGATTTCTTCTTCTCCGATGCTCCTGTGACGCAAACTTCCATGCCTCTTTCATTTCCAAGATGGGAAAAGGACGGCTGCCGCTCTCACCGACAGACAGGTGTGCCAGCAAGCACTTACCGCCTTTCAAAATATCAAGTCCCAACCGTCTGGGTCATCTAATCGTACCGAGGCAACTATTGGTCCTCCCAATCCACTTCCTGCAGGTAAACCGGAGGGAATAATTCAGGCAGATACCCCTTACTTATGAAAGTGTCTGCAGCCCGGATAATGTAGCCAGTCAATGATCTAGCCCACCCTCCTCTTGACGATGACCGTCAACTCTCTCAATGCTGAGTGGCTGTTTCTTGACTCCAGTGGAGGGTCCACGGGTTATCGCGCATTGCTGTGTCTAGGTACTGACGGCTCTCTTTTTGTGCTAAGAGAACCAGCGTCATGGTCACTTTGGTTCTCGTCCAGCAGCAGACTCTGACCAGCAGGACAGCACCCGCACCAGTTGTGACTCGACTTCACCCAGCTACGTGTCTCAGCAGATGTAGGTAGATCGTCTTGGTGGAGTGGAGCAAAGCTGAACTTCTTTCACTGTGCGAGACCAACGGTGCTCTCCCCAAATCTCTACTCAAAATGGCCACAAGTACCTCGCCTAGACACCCAACACTGCCAGGCGATCTCCGAGGAAACCGCGGAATTTGCCGTGGGGCTCTGAGAGGCCACGCGCTGGTAGCTTCTAGAAATTCGACAGTTGGCAGTTCGCTGTGCGTCGCCAATATCCCCCCCCCCCCATGACAGCCTTAAATTCCGGCAAGTCATCCTCCCGAGTTCTATCCCTGGCGTCCAGCCGTCGTTGGTGTCCACATTGTCGGCCCGTGGGTGCCAGGCCGAGCACCAGCTGACGCGGTGAGTGACTGGGTCGACAGTCCCAGGCCTCCAGAGGGTCCGTGGAGGGAGGTATGGGGAGAACCGTCGAGATCTTCTTCAGCTGCGTTAGATTGCCCACTCCATCCCTCAGCCAGTCCCCTGAGCTCGTAACTTTTCCCGTCCCCGACTGCATTTTCCATGTTCGGTCCCGGGACACCCCTCCCCCAAGCCACTGCGGAAGCTTCAGCCGAGGTGATCCGGCCATTTTTAGTTGTCATTGTACTGGGATA
This sequence comes from Juglanconis oblonga, assembly GCA_003012965.1. NCBI lineage: Eukaryota > Fungi > Ascomycota > Sordariomycetes > Diaporthales > Juglanconidaceae > Juglanconis > Juglanconis oblonga. Next base: position 130,621 of record MUZH01004366.1, on the reverse strand, counting down.
CATCGATGATAGATAGGCTCGTGGCGGGCTGCCGCCTAATCCGTACTCTACTATGTCTCCCGGACACAGCGTGGCCTCACTGCACCATCACCAGCCAGCACCCTTGACGCTTCTCGTGCTGGCCATCTGTATAAACATCAGATCGGACGACCANNAAAGTCTTCCTTGTGGGCCTGTACACAAGCTCGTCAACGGCACATGCAGTGAAACGCCAGACTAAGTGGCACGCCTGAACCCGACTATCTCGGCATACTTGCCACCATCGGTTCAGAGTAGCCAGCCAATAACTTCCCAGAAGTGGGCACGGACAAATCTTCCATCTGCCTAGCCAGCTTGTCGTCGACAGTCTATGCCATGATCACGGATGTCTTGGGAGGAGCGTCCTTGCGAGGCGGATGGGCATCTATGACCGGGGAGTGATTGCTCTCTGGCGCCGTAGACATACCTCTTGGACTCTTCGAGCAGGTGGGGGGTCGTGTTGGCTCTGCCTAGCCACGACACTTGACAGCCCACGCCACGATGCTGCCCCATGCATATAGACATCCAGGGTCCGATTGCCCGCTTGACCCCGAAATAATGTGACATCTCAGCTGGTAATAGCCGCGGGGGTCAACAGGAGAATGGCTCTGCTTGGACCAATCTGCTTCTCTGGAGGCCACCATAGTCACTAGCCGTCAACATGATTGGAGTCGAGTAAACCGATCCGATTTGCATGAGTGGCTCTGGTCTCTGAAACCCAGCCCAGCCCAGCCCAGCCCAGCCCAGCCCAGCTCGTTCGGTGTGCTACAGTTCTCTAGCGCAGTTCAAGGCATTGGCAGGGTCTTCCTCCAGGCGGCAATCTTGATTGTTGTCGAGGGGCACAGCATGCGTGGTGTTGGGTTTGGAAGACCGTCAGCCATGATGCTGTTGGGCGGGCCGCTGGTCATCTGGGTGTCGAAGCATTGGATCAAGCCTTGACGGTCAAGATGAGTCCTTCCACGCCCCTGTCTTCCCTTGCGACACGCCCCGGTGCCCGCCCCGTGCATGGGTTCGAACTCACTCGGCCATGTCTTCATGATGGGCGGATCCCAATGGATGCTCGGGTATTTGAAAACTGAGAACTGACAGGTGGCCCAGAGGTTGAGACAATTCCAACCGTTGGGACATGGGTTGTGTACAACTGCCATGCCAGTTGGAGCAGGAGCCTCGACTACCAGCGTCCGTATACCCGTGGAATTGCCGTTGGCGTGATTTCGGATACGTGTCTGTGTGTCGGGTACATCGTGGAAGACGGAGGATTGGTAGGTACCCAAGACAAAGCAACCAGGAACGTACCTGGGTGGGTATGTACCAATTCTTCACTCAGACTCCCCTGGGAAGCCACGAGAGAAATTATGACGGTGACAAAATCGTGACAAGAAATCAGCACTTCCGTCGCGAGTTTGACAGGCAATAATAGCAGAGCGTCTTGAAATGTCCATCCGTTTGACATCCACGCTGACAATGGCAGATTGAGGCCGCCAGTTCGTCTCTAGCCGCGTGGAAGCGCTCGACCGAAGCTTTCCAGCGGGCGTCTTCGCGGGCAGGGCTCACCAAAGATCTCGCACCGCGCCGCCCGAGACACTCCTTCCTGAATGAAAGCCTGTACATCCCCTGGTCTCATAGGAAGCTCGATCTGTTGATGTTGTGTTCCATGGATGATGCTGGCAAGACGGATGCAAGCTCGCTGTGTGTTATAGTCGAAGACATGACATGCCTCTTGGGTGGCACAAGCCACTGGATACATTACCTCGTAGTCAATACAGGAAAGACCAGAAGAGGAGTATTCTGATGCTGTTGCCTACTTGTTTTTGGTTGCATCTCTTTGCGTTTGATAATCTCAGCGCAGTCAACGCCTCCAAGCCTCCGGGGTTCTTGGAAAAAGGAAAGGATGTGGGATATATGATCGGATCTGCCAATAAAATATTCGTCATAGTTGGATTGGTACGTCAAGTGTCCATGACTGTCACTCCCACCCAGGATCTTGCATTCAAATGATAACCTAGAGACTCTAGCTTACCCAGGCACCTGCCCTTCAATAGGCTTTGGGCCGGCTTAGATCGTGAGTATCGGCTGAAGAGTCAGAGCCGGCGTTGAAGGTATGCCCAAACGTGCTGCAATATGATCGAGCCTGGGTGTAGTTGCTGATGCCTACTTTACGAGAGATTAAAGCTAGGAATTTGTCGTCTCAGGCACAAACGAATATCTTAAGTCGACTTTTGGACCTCCTCAAAGAGAACCCGGACAAAGCGTCGATCAGAGAGACTACAGCTGCCATTTCCATCAACCTGTATATATTTGATTCCCTGCAGAGAAGCTCAGATACTCATCACCCTGCAGGACGGCTGGACATGATGTTCTAGCCATCGTTCTCCGCGCCATATGGTACCATCTCGCACGGAATGATAGTGTGTTGAAAAAGCTGCGGGCCGAAATTGAATCTGTGACCAGAAAATGTTCGGCTGAATCTGTGATTGCATTCGCAACAGTTTCTAAGCTTCCATATTTGTAGGTTGCGTCGTCATAACTTTACTGTATGTGTGCCAGACGAGCACTAACACGCAGACTTATATGTATCTTTCAGGAACGCCGTGATTCAAGAGGCATTTAGGGTTGATCCCAACACCGGCACCATCATTGAGCACAAGGCTCCGCAGCACGGGGCTATGATTGATGTCTACTTCATCCCTGGCAGCACAACTGTAGGCGTGAACGCCCGGGTTCCCCACCGCAATAAGCAAGTTTACGGAGAGGACGTCAATGAGTTTCAACCTGAGCGGTGGCCCGACGTAACCCAGGAACAAAACCTGGAGATGAGTCGGAATTTGTTTTCAGCGAGTAAATTACAAGCATTGGGTGCACTTCCTTCTCTTGCATGGACTGTTGATATAGTTGGACTTTCCTTCCAGCTTCGATGAAACGGAGTCGACCTCATGCCTAATCTTGGACTCAATAGTTCGGCGCAGGTGCACATAGCTGCATTGGGAAGAATATCGCAATGATGATGATCACCAAACTCATCTTCGAATTCTATCGACAATATGATGCTGTGTTAGCGGAAAGTCCATAGCAGTAAGTCGCACTCGCGCTTTGAAGCAGAACACCCGTGGCATCCCGTAGCCTCTGCTTCCACCCTCAGCAATAATAGATGTGTTTCATCATCGTTGGCTTGCTTGGTCAACCCGGGTGGAATCAAGACTACCCACAAGCATTATTCGACGGCAACACATGTTTGAATGTATTCCCTAGCAAAGGTACGCGAAATCCACAGAGCATCAGGATTCCGGGTCTGCCTCTACTCATTCCAGATCGCGTCTTGTTGCATTACCAATCCCATCACCACTCCCCATTGTCATGTTGCCCTTCAGCCTCCAGCCCAAACTCCGAACAAAGGCCTTGTTACATTTCTCAAAGCCCCTCCCCCTCCCTGGGTGCTCACTCCCCAATGTTTCCTCATCCACATCCTTTCCCTAATTACGAAACTGGCAAGGGCTTGGAGACACATTTCCTGACAAACCAGGAGGCTCTGGAGTCTGTACCTTCCTGGGTAGGAATCGTCACAGACAGTTGAAGGCCCCTGAGAATCAGTATCAACCTCCTCCCGCCCCCCACCCCCCAACACAAGGACTCTACCAATTCTCAGCAGTCTCCCCATATCCATGACAGATCATCCCAAATCCTGGGACTTCTCCCTTGAAGCGATTGAACTCTTCATCACTCCATCACTCAAAGGATTCGCTGGCTCTTCCATACAGCCCAAGTCCCAGAGACTTTCCCCGACATGTTCGCTTTTTGCTTTCACTTGCCACTCCTTGACTCTCCTTTTCTTCCTGTATTTGACTGGCACACCCTCGCACACTCGCTCATTCAATCTTCCCCTGCAATCCCTTCCGGAACTTAGACGCCACTTCTGCAGCCCATTTCACCACAAGTTTCCACTCGGCCAGTCAAGCCAGGACTTCTCTGAGACAGCCGATCAAGCAAAACCGCCAAAGGGAGACATCAAATAAGATCTTCACTTTCACATCGAGACAGTCACACATCCAGAGCATCACCTCTTTGTTCTCAATATTAAGACTGAACGCCTGGGAACTGACTCCAGTTGTGTCTTGCAGACAGTACCTTCCCCTGATACACTACCCTCCGGCACAATCACCGCTGACACTACCCCTTTCCTTTGGTCCAAAACAACAGACCCAAAAGCAAAATTCTGATCACTAAACCGCATACATTTCATCCGCGCCAGCAGCATAGGTCAGCGGAAATCAAAACATACCTGAGGAATTTCACCTTCTGCTCCTGGAGACACCAAGCAAAGCTCAACCTGAACAAGCTCGGCCGACCCATACCAACTTTCTTCTTCAAGAAATACTCCCTCCAAGAAGACATCCTTCCATCTCCACCACTAACTGCTTGTCGCTCCTCCATCGCTCAAGACTCTCGCCTCCCGGACTGTGTCAGCCACTCATCACCAAGAGATTCTGAGATTTTATGTGAGCACCCTGGTTAAGTACCTAATTCTCTCGCCAAGTCGGAGTTTCGGCTGCTGGATTTGTTTGCTTTTGTGCTTCTGGCGTTTGCCCTCGCTTGCAGGCAAGGAGCTGACATTGACTGGGGCCAGCCTCGACAGTGACATTCATCAAGAACATCATCATTCCCTCTTTCCATTTTTACACCCATAATCTTGGTACACCTGGAAAGGTCTTTCTTGCTTCTTTCTCATCCCACACATCAATCATCCATCTTTTCCCCATCAATCATCCATCTTTTCCCCATCAATCCTCCATCATTAGCCATATCTATCCATCCTCTCTCATCACTGCTGCAGAATGCCGAAACCTACCACGGCAGAGCTCCTCCAGCGATTTCCGCCGCTCGAGCTTCCTCCTGAGAGGGAGATGATAACTACTACAAGCGATCAGGTCCTTGGCGATACAGTTGTGCATGGGTCTGCCACTCGTCAAGGCCTGATAGAGCCACAAATTAGTGAAGAGGTCCTACATCTCGAAGCAGGTGCTCTGGATGTCCCTGCCTCTGCTCGTCCCGTTCCGGTCGAGCCTCTCGACCCGTCCGAGTCCGAGTCGGAGCCCGGAGCGTATCTCACCTTCTCGCCCTCCTCTTGCCCCTCTCTTTCACCCTCTTCCTCTCTGTCATCTCTTGCTGAGCCACGTTCCCGTTCATCATCTGATAATGACTCCTCAGACTGGTCGGACTTTGAGTCACCGCAAGGAGCCTATAAGCGCATGTGCAGCCCAATCGAGGCCAAGGCGCTGTCTATCGGCACGGGGAGGTTCTACGCTGTGACTTCTCTCGATCCGGCTGGTTTGGTTCCAGGGGATGAGCCTCAGGTTCGCGGTATGATCCTCCAGGGCTACACCAGCGGCAAGCCTGTCTACTACAAATATGAAGGGTAGGTTCCCGTGGTCTACTAGGACTGTGTCTTGCCTTGCTAAAATCATGTCAATTACCCACAGCATCTACTCCGAGCTCAAATCTATCGAGACCGAGACTGTTTTTGGTCTGCGATACGTCCGACAGCCCGTGGAGTCCTGCTTCGGTCGCCTCCCTACCGGAGGCGACGGAGACTCGGGCTACGTCAGCCTTTATGGCGCCGAGGCCCCTCCTAACCGCCTCTTCAGCAACGAGTGGTTCAGAATCGGACAGTCCTCACGCGGCGGCTACGGCGTCTTTGCCCTAAAGGATATCCCACAGTCCACACACATCCTTCTTGAGCGACCTTTCCTGCGACTCAAGAACTGCAACACTCTGCGGGATAAATACGAAAAACTCGGCCAGGAAGAGAAGTTCGTCTTCGACGGTCTTCATGCCTTCGACAGGAACAACAGCGATCCGCTTATGAAGAGGTTCAACGCAAACAGGTACGCTAACGCGACTACCGATACTTGGCTTGCCTTATGCTGACTCTGACCCGTCATAAGTTTCATGTTTGGAGGTGGCGAGGGCATTCTTGCTATCGCAAGCAACTTCAACCACGCCTGCTACACGAAGCGGAACACCCAGTATCACTGGGACCATTACCGTCGCGTCATGACCTTTACTACAGACAGTGATATCGCCGAGGGCGAGGAGATTCTCATTTCGTACGGTGAGGGCCGCAACAAGCTTGAGGACAAGTTTGGCTTTCTCTGCCACTGCGGGGGATGTGGCGGCTCCACGGACTGGAATTTGCGATGGCATCTGAGGGAATGAGGGTACGGCGAAAAGAAGATCTCGGATCTGCGTGAGATGGCCCAATTTCGCTCGGATGAAGGACTGATTTCGTGTTTCCCGCGTTTTTCTTTCTGCGGAATTTCGTTCCCTTCTCGTTCTCGGGGACCGACAGGAAGATCGTTTACTACTTGGCCATGGGCTCAGTTGGGATTCTTCATGAAGTATGGATAGCGTTATTGAAAATTGATAGCCTCATCGTCATGCATCGGGGAGTGACATATGTTTCCGTGTCATCTGGGCTGACTTGCGCAGAGTGGGCCCCCTTCTCCATGAGAGTTTCGCCTTGGTTGCTCTTTTCCCAGACTCCAGGCTCTCTCGTATTTACACCACGTATGAATTCGTGGTTTGGCCTGTGTCGACCAGTGGAGATTCTCAGAGGTCGTTAAGGAGTTTCCGCCTCCACCGCCTCTTCTCCCCCATGTCCGGACCAGGAGGGGTCTTACTTGCACGGCCGGTTCCTGCTTCAGTCTGGACAGAATTCATCCAACTCTATGGACCTCACCGAGATTCTTGGGACATCGTCAAGTACCGTTCATGAACCCAGGAGGCCCGGTGATGCTTCCCGACCTGGGCGCCTTATGTGCTGCATGCAGCCCGTGGACTGGAAGCAGCGGTCGAGCTTTGGCCCCCAGACATGCGAGTCTGAAGAAACAAAACAAAAAACATAATCACTTGTGCTATGAGTTTTGTATTGGAGTTGCGCCATCAACACATGTGAGCAAGCTTGGGGGGTTTTGTGGGGGGAAAGGTTTAGGGCGCGTTTACTCAACTTCTTGACATGTGCGATATGTCAGCGGCATCCCACACACAGGACGTTGCGGTTTCGGGAGCCGTCCATTCTTCTTCAAAGTAGTATCGTAGCGTCAACTCCAATAGTTAGGTACCTGGGTAGGGTATTTCCGGGCCACCAACCGAACGACCCCTCGCGACTTCGGCACGTCACACGCACATGGGGCGGCTATTTAGCTCTTCAAAACGACAGAATGGATTTCCAACATTGATGAGGATTTCCAGTCCGCGAAGAATAGGTCCATGATATAAATAATACACACGACCCTGCCGCGGGCTTTATGGCAGACGCGGCACGCCACCAAGCACAATTTATTCTGGCCTTTGGTCGCCTCGTCGAGGTCTTCGCTGTGAAAGTACGTCGAGATGGAGAAGGAAACACACCTCGCCCTGTCCGACTCGGAAAAGCCCTACAGCTCAGACGTGGAAAATGAGCCAAAAGTCCGGATGGACGACGCAAAGAACGAAGACCAATACGAGATCGAGCGGGCCGCCCATGCCCCCCCTCCGGTGTCCGGCCCGGCGTCCGGCCCGGCTTCAGAGCCCGGCCTTCCACCAAGGCCCTCAACGCCCCCCGCACCGAGTGGACCCTGTCCGAGACTGATTATCACCCACGGCCCCATTCCGAACGGCGGGGCCCAAGCCTGGCTGCAAGTCCTTGGGTCGTGGGTGACGCTCGTGGCCAGCTGGGGGCTGGTGAACAGCTACGGCGTCTTCCAGACCTACTACGAGACCGATCTGCTCTCGGCCAGCTCCTCCTCCTCCATCTCGTGGATCGGCTCCCTCCAAGCCTGCCTCCTCATGCTCGTCGGCGTGGTGACGGGCCCGCTCTACGACGCGGGCTACTTCCGCCACCTGCTCGTCGCGGGGCAGCTCCTGCTCGTCCTCGGCATGTTCATGACCTCGCTGGGGACGGCGTACTGGCACGTGCTCCTCGCGCAGGGCGTCTGCGCGGGCGCGGGCATGGGCATCATGTTCCTGCCCTCCACCGCCATCCTGGCGCAGTACTTCACGACGCGCCGCGCGCTCGCCATCGGCATCGCCAGCACGGGCAGCCCGCTGGCGGGCATCGTCTTCCCGGTCGTCTTCGGCAGCCTCGTCGGCCGCGTGGGCTTCGGCTGGGCCACGCGCGCCATCGCCTTCCTCCTGCTCGGGCTGGCGGCCGTCCCCGTCGCGTTCATGCGGACGCGCGTGCCGCCCTCGGGCCCGAGGCGGGCGCTGATCGACGTGGCGGCGCTGCAGGACCCCGCGTTCCTGCTGTTTGTGGCCGCGGGGTTCTTCATGTTCCTGTGCTTGTACACGGCGTTCTTCTACATCCAGCTGTTTGATGAGCTGCATGGGCTGTCGAGTGGCGAGTTCGCACCGTACATGGTTACGCTGCTGAACGTGGGGAGTGTCTTTGGCCGCCTGATTCCCAATTATGCGGCGGACAAGTTGGGGAGTCTGAACATTTGTATTGTCTGCGCTGCAGTGTCGGCTGTCTTGCTCTACGGCTGGTCGGGGATCCATAATCTGGGCGGGCTGGTCGTGTTTGCCCTGTTGTACGGGCTGTTCTCGGGTGGCATTGTGTCTGTGACGCCGAGTGCGGTCATGACGATGTCGCCGGATATGTCGCGGGTGGGCACGAGGATGGGGATGACCTTTACCCTCACTGGGTTTTCTATCCTGGTCGGCACGCCCATTGCCGGTGCGATTCTTGGAGGCTTCAGTGAGACGGAATGGAAGGGGGTGATCGGATACTCCGCGGCTGGCCTGACGTTGGGCTCGTTGCTGTACGGGGCCTCGAGGTTGGTGCTTTATAAGAGGACCGGCAAAAGGGTGGCCTGAGGCCATTCAGGCTGACGGGAATGAGCCACTTGCGCCTTGGGGGCGATGAGCATTTTCAATGCGTGGAGCGACTTCAATATCATGAGCATTTTGGAAGGCATCCCGAGGTCCTCGGATTTTATAAGCCGCGAGGATGGGTCTATGGCTATGAAACTGACACTTGTTGGCTTTACAGTGCGAGGCTGACCAACGGTTGTCGATATAGTTCTGGTCATTACCGGGACTCATCAGTCTACCAAAACTTGTGTTTTTTTCTTTCTCCTGCTGGTGGGGAGGGGGCCCGGTGGGTTGCATCTGGCTCAGCCTCAGCCTCAGCTACGCTTGTCATGTCAGCTTCAAAATCACAGGACAGCATTTTCACATGTGAGAGAGAGAAAAACATTGGACCTCGACTCCTACATCCCTCGACGATCTGGATTCGATAGATGGGTTCTATGTGTTGTAGTCCTGGCCCGGAGTTTGTTGCCTGGCCTGTTCTGAATCCAGAACCAACAAGGTGAAGTTGTAAGCGTGTGTCGATCCAGAGGTCATATCTGAGAATACTTCGTGATCTTGCAAGGGTCGGTTGACGACAACAGACAGCTGAGGAAAGGCTACATTAACTTTGTGGCCGGAGTCATACAGCAGCATCTCAGACACGTTCCTAGGTGCCAGCTCCTCCCACGGTCTCATCTACCACGTTTGTCAGACAAGACAAATGGACTGACATGGGTATTGATAATCGGTTGGTAATAAGGGACGTTGGCGACAGTTCAGCAACCACCAATGCGAACGACCCCATGGGGCAGCGGGACAGGTGGGCCTGCGTTGCAGTGCAGCTTGGCGGCCCGGGATGGGGCCTGGGGGGAGAGAGACGCTGACGATGTTGTTTCCTCACATGACGAACTGAAGCACCTGTGATATATGTACCTAGGTACCTAGGTCGGTACATACGTCGGTATAGATATACTTTGTCGAGGGGAGCGGTACCGAATGCCCGATGAACACTACGGCCACCTAGTCATGGCTGGGTCAGATACGAGTGACAGCCATACCACGTTCCCCCAGGTCCCTTTGATTATCCCATCATGACGAGATGGGGAGCTAGCTGGCCATGACAAGACGAACGGCTTCAGGTACGAGGCGGGACCGTGGTCACTTTCTGCCGGTCTGCCTTCTTCGGGGGCCCCTGTGCTAGTCGCGGTTGTCCAGGAATACTGTCGCATTCGACAGGCACTATGGCGTCAAGAGATGCGGGAGAGCTGCTATATAAACATCTCCCAAGCTCCCACTCCCGCTTCCTGGCAGATTACCTCCTTATTTTCCAGTTGACTTTGTAGAATCTTGTGATACCCCGGACTTTTTTCGTGAGATACTATCCAATAGTCAAGATGGCTCCCAAGATCGCTGTTGTTTACGTGAGTGGTTGTCCTCCCTTCCTGGCATACGGCCGAACGATCTGCCCATGGCATGACCGTCGCACATAGTAGGGGTGTCTGGATGGCCACATGCGGAAGAAAATAAGAAGGAAACAATGGCTAACACTGCTGTTCTAAACAGTACTCCATGTACGGCCATGTCCGTACTTTGGCCGAGGCCGAGGTGAAAGGTATCAAGGCTGCTGGTGGTTCTGCCGACCTTTTTCAGTACGACACACCCCCCCCCTTTCTCCCGCCAAAAAAAACCAAAAAAAAACCAAAAAAAAAAAAAAACCACCACTTCCACATAACTAGCATAATGGTACTAAAACACCCTACCCCATACCATAGGGTCCCAGAGACGCTCTCCGAGGACATCCTGAGCATTCTTCACGCGCCCCCTAAGCCCACAGACGTCAAGGTCCTCTCGGACCCAGCCACGCTGGTCGAGTACGACGCCTTTCTGATCGGAATCCCCACGCGCTACGGCAATTTCCCCGCGCAGTGGAAGGCCTTCTGGGACTCCACCGGCGCGCAGTGGCAGACGGGCGGCTTCCACGGCAAGTTTGCCGGCCTCTTCATCTCCACCGCCTCGCCCGGCGGTGGCCAGGAGTCCACTGCCCTCGCCGCCATGTCCACGCTCACCCACCACGGCATCACCTACATACCCCTTGGCTACGCCAAGACGTTTGCCCAGCTGACCAACCTCAGCGAGGTACACGGCGGGTCGCCCTGGGGTGCCGGCACCTTCGCTGGCGGTGACGGGTCTCGCCAGCCTTCTGCGCTGGAGCTCGAGGTCGCCGAGATCCAGGGCAAGACGTTCTACGAGGCTGTCAGCAAGTATACGGGCTGACTGCATGATGGTGCTGGGAAGAAGGAGGGTGCGGGTACCGCGGAGACCTCGTCGGGAAATGCTCCCACGGCAGCTGCTGGGACGGCGAAGAAGGATACTAAGGCTAGTGCCGGCGCCAATGGGGCGGCGAAGAAGGAGAAGGACGACGAGGGACCTTGTGGATTGCCCAAGAAGTGCACAATCTTATAACCTTCCAAGGACCACAAAATAAAAATTAGAAGGAAAAAAAACCGAGAAAAAAAAAAAGCAAGCAAGCAATAACGCAAATTGGATTAGCAGGTAACTAGTATATTTGGAAACACGCTGTGTTGTTGTTGCTGTCTTTATATATGCTCTGTCACACCCCACCCATTGTTCCAGGCTACTCACAGGCTCAGGCTATTTTAGGTACCTCCTAGTAAGCAGGAATGAAAACGATCATGACTTGCACACCACTCCGCAGCCTTTCGCTCTCTCCTCATCCTCATCCCCCACCTCACAATTTCGCCTTCTCCCCCGTCAATGCATCCTGCCACCAAGGCCACGCACTCGGCGCGTCCTCCGGCACCGTCCCCTCCATCTTCGGATCCCTCTTCTCCAGGAAACTTCTCACACCTTCGACGAAATCCTTACCCTGGAACATGTCGAAAATCACCTTACTCTCCAACAGATGCGCCTCCTCGGGGCTCCCCGGCGCCCGATAGATCACATCCCGCATGACCGTCGTGCTCACCGCACTACAGTTCCGCACCACCTCCTCCGCCATCTCCACCGCCGCGGGCAGCACCGCGGCCGGCTCGTCCACGACGGTGAACAGCCCGTCGAGCAGCGCATGCGTGGCCGGGTAGACGCTCCCCGTGGTGGCCAGGTGCACGGCGCGGCCGGTGCCGAGCAGGCGGGGCAGGAAGAAGGAGCTGCACCCTTCGAGCGACAGGCCGCGGCGCGCAAACACCAAGCCGAACCGCGCGCGCCGGTGCGTCACGCGGATCGCGCACGGCAGCGTCATGGTCACGCCCACGCCGACGGCGGAGCCGTTCACCGCGGCGATGACGGGCTTGTGGCACCGGAAGATGGAGAGGCTGACGCGCCCGCCGCCGTCGCGGTGGGCGTCGCGGGACACGGGCGCGTGCGCGTCCGGGGCTTGCGAGGCGGGCTTGGTGTCCGAGGGCAGGGAGAGGTCCATGCCGGCGCAGAAGATCTTGTTGGCGGGGTCGGAGCTGGTGAGGATGATGCACTTGACGCGCGGGTCGGCGGAGAGCAGGGGGAAGATGTGCGTGAGGGAGGTTTGCATCTCATCATTGAAAGCGTTGGCGGCGCGAGGGCGGTCGAGGAGTACTAATACGATGGGGGTGACAGTAGGGGAGGATGGGGGGTGGTGGGAGAGTTTGAGGGCAGGAAGACGAAGGGTTTCATAATTGGATGGGAGGTCGGGCATTTTGGCAGGTTGGGGATGCGACTATTGCGGCTTTCGAGTCGGGTATTCCATATGTTGTTCAACACTGCTGCTAAGTCGGGTCATCCTTTGAATTGAAAGTCGTCATGAAAGGAATCCCTATAAAGTTGGCTATTTAGGCTTGTTGCATAAGGAAATGTGGTGAGGGGAACGCCTAAGCCATGGTTGGATAATGCCGAGGTCAATAATCAACCATACCGGACGTGTAGGCTGCAGTCGTCCACAAGCAACAAAGAGCACTTACCAAAGCTTGAAGAATATAAATACAGACTTGTTGGATGCCTAGCACCGGTGAGACTATTCAGAAGCACTGGGAAGGGGGTAGGGGGGGGGAATATTGATTATTTGCTAGGTTGCAGGGTGCAGTTTGCCATGCTGGGTAATAGCAAATTCGCTGACATCTAACATCTGTCAAGCTGGGAACAGTGCTAGTCCAGTTGGAAGTCGTAGGCTGGTATCAGAAGACAAACAAATATGTATGCCGCCTAGGTAAGGGAGGAAGCTAGCAAGAAGAGAGACAGTAAGCAATAGGTATACAGCATAGTGTGAGATCTGCTTAAAGGGCTGGCTATAAATTCAGAAAGGCCGGAAGACTAAAATCAGAAGCTATTCATAAGATATGACTTATAGTACAGAACACCAAGGCATGGCCCACGATATCACAGACCCACCCAATCCGCCATTCCTTGCTGTGCGCCTCGAGATTCGAGAAAATATCTACGACTACTTTGTTCAGGCAGTGCCTGTGGAGAATGGGCTGAACGGTAATTACTGGTACCACCACAATAGTCATTTGTTCCCCTTGCTGCTCCAAACTTGCGCCTAAATCCACAATGAGCTGGCACCCTTGATCTACGAGAGAGTGCGGCTTTGGTACTGCATTGACGATATTCACCCTGCAGAGTGGCTCTGCGACATTGGGACAAACATCTACCACATTCAAACCTGTCAGATTGAGTATATCAGACGAACAACTACTTCCCGACTTCTCTTCACAACCTCCACGTGAGTGGGAACGGTTTTCTTTCCAACTTTCCCTTCTACGGTGTCATGAACGCACTGTATGAGGGAGGCTATGGTCTTCGCACCATAGACGTCTCGGTCGAGCGCCCTCACACGGATTGACCCCGAAACTACTGCCCGCCGAGGCTGGGCCCAAACGACCCGCGCTGGATGGAGTAACAGGAACAACGCTGGGGTTCATAAATGGACTCCGAGACGGGCAGGGAAATGATTTGGGTACAGTTTGCGTACCGGTGTAGCAAAGCCGTATGCTCAGAGTTTTCAAGACCACAAAACGACTGGGAACTGATCGTCATGGAGAGCAAGTGGGACACTCGAGCCTGGGATGCAAGAATGACTGGTCTGAAGGGGTCTTGAGTCGGGCTCAGCATGGCGTAGAGAGCGACGGGAAGAAATAGGCGCTGCTATGGAGCAGGGCAGGATGACGGTAACTGCATCGAGGTAGAGGGACAGCAGTAAATCCAATAATCCTCATACACATTCTGGCAATGGTGTAAACTCCAGACAAATACCCCATGCTGTTAAAATCCCCATACTGTTCAAATGGGCTAAGAGGTTTCAGTAGACTAAGTGTTTGGACCGCTGGGTCATTGGCTCCAGGCAGGTGGATGACAGGATGACAATGAGGGAGCAAGACAATCCAATTGAAGCTATGGTTATGCTGATCTGTTCAACTCACCCTGAGAATCTAATTTTTATTCCAGTCTCGCTTCCGATCTGCTGCTCCTTAGACTCCTTTCCGTGAAGATTTCCATTCTTCATTATTGTATTTGCTCGCGAGGGGCCCACAGGGGGCTTATTACTAGAGAAATTGACACCCTTGCCAGCCTATAAGAGGTAGGTAGGTAGTAATGTGATTCTCTCTACTACAGAATCTATCACAAAAAACACAAATACAGGAATCAAGTTTTGGAATGCTTCTGCAAAAATCCCCTCAAACGCTTCTTTCATAAAGCCGAATCATCTGTGGGAACTGTGCGATCTTCTTTGGGATTTACTTTCTCTTTGCACCTATATCGTCGACTTTCTCACTTGCATCGCCCACCCAGACAGATCACACGGGCCAGTAGAAGTTCAACTTGCCTTTGGCCAAACATATTTTTGAAGCTGGCTTTTCAGCTCATCTCGTCTCTCTCAGTGAGGGGGGTAAGGTGCTTCACTCTTGCATAAGTCGACCACCAAAATTTTCCTTAACAATTTTCTCAAAGCTGTGTCGCCCGATTGCTGTCCTACACAAGGCGACTAACAGAGCCACGATTCAACACACCCAAGGACTCTCGGCCACGACGGTAACCGTCTCTCTGGTCGAGTGGACGTAAATTAAAAGCTGGATCAATAGCCCGTTTCATCCTGCAAACGTGCATGTCGCAGATCTTCGTCGCTCCCGAACCAGAAGGCATCAGCAGACTTGTTCAGCAAACATATTGACGGAGGTAGTAGACATCAGCTTATAGCATTCAGCCTACCTACCAACCCAGCCGATCCTTTCCCATCCCCGGCTCTCCCCGTCCCATTCAAGTCACCACCACCACCTCTTTTTTTTAATTTTACATAAACTTGCTCGCCAGGCTCATCAGCCCGCCCGAGCTCTGCGCCTGGCTCTTCATGTACATCTTGAGGGCCATCTCGCCCGCCTGCTGCACGGCGCTCTCCTTGGACGAGCCGGAGCTGACCCGCCCGGAGGCGCTCTGCTGCTCAAACAGCTTGCTGGCCTCACTCATGGCCAGGCCGATGAACTCGCTCTGCGTGGAGCCGCTGCCCGAGCTGCTGCCGCCGCCGGTGAACATCTTGAGGGCCTGCATGGCGGCGGCGTTGCCCATGCTGGGCGCGTCGGCCTCGACGCCGTCGTCTTCGCCGCCGAAGAACTTCTTGTGGTGCGCGACGGCCGCTGCGTGCGTGGTGTGTCTCTCGGTCAACATTCACTTTTCCTCGCCTGGGTAGGTTCTGTGTTTCTTCCTCGACGCTTGTGGAATATATGTGCGTGCGTGTGCGTGCGTGTGCGTGCGTGTGCGTGTGCGTGTGCGTGTGTGTTTGTATGTGAAGAGGACGTACCTGACTCGTTAACCTCCTGGCTCGCAAGTTCACTCTTGTTGCCTATGAAGTTGCTGAGGATGCCCGAGAAGAAGTCGGTCCCGCCCGAGCTGCCGGCGTTGCGGGAGGCGTGCTCGGCGGCACGTCGGTGGAAGTCTTCCTCGTTGCTGTCGTCGTGGGGGAGGCGGCCCTGCACTGCAAGATAGAGAACTCTTGTCAGCTGGAACTCTTCTTCGCTCGTGTCAACGGGACCTGGGAAGGTGGTAGGGTAACACGCACTTCTCTCGCCCTCGAAACGGCCCCCCTCACCGTAGCCACCGCCTGATTGTGGTTTGGTCAGTACAAGGTATTATCAGCAGGGTCGATAGGTAGGAAAGGTCGCTCGTACTGCCGAAGCCTACATTCGAGTCATTGTCAGCTTTCTTAGTTCCGGTGCCGTGGATAGCTTCACGAGATGATGTGCGGGAAGCTGCTGCATCATAGCTCGGAACAGCCCCTGATGATAATGGCGGGGTAGCTCCTGGACAGTGGAGCCAGAGACGTGTGATACTTGGACAAGTGCTTACCGGGCTGCTCGCGTCTCTCTTCGTCGGACATGTTGATTTGGGTTGTTGGTCAACGATCTGTTCTGATTCTTCCAATTACGGTTTGGAGGTCAATCTTTGGAAGAAGGTAGTTGCTAGGAGGAGCTGTCCTAGGTAGCCTAGGTAGGTATATAAAGGTGTCATGCACAGCCATTCAGGGGCTCTAACATGTCACTGAGGGGCAATCTCAACCTCAGCCGCAGTCCCAGGCCCACTCACCTCACCAGCATTGAGCTTTGCCAGCTGTGAGGTGACGTTGGTGGAGGGGTCCTGAAACTTGGATCGGCCGACCGCCTCTTGCTACGAAGCACGAAGCACCAAGTGAGCAAGCAAGCAAGCAAGCAGTTGCAAGCGAGCCAGTCAGTCAGTTGCCCCTCTATTTTAAGCAGTCCTCGCCAGGCCAATGGAATTGGATCAACGTAATGCCTCCTCGTTTTCTCTTCCATACAGGCATGCGGCAGCATGCCTAGGCTAAACCATGGATGTGGCCAAGCTCTCTGGACATGACTGAGTAGGTGGATGCGGATGCTGCATTTTGAACTTCGACAAAATACTTTCATGAGATGCGTAGCACAGGAGCAGAGACCTGTGTTGGCTTCAACGTGGTGAGAGCTGAATTTGGTCTAGAGATCATACCGGCGCTCATCCAAAGTAAGTCAGCCCAGTCTCAGTCCGGGTTGACTAGGTAGCTGGCTGGCAGCCCCATTGTCAACCTCATCATCAATCTCCTCCCCTTCCGCGCATGTCACATTTCGTGACAACCTCCCTTGGTTAAGTTGGTACATTGGAGCCAAAAGCCCCACCCACGCACTCTATACCATAGCAGCAGATGGGATCCTGAACACTGTTCTGCTTCCAGTAAATCCCCCATAGCCGAAGTGCTACCCCTTGTACACAGCAAGGCTATTTTGCCCCGTGATATCATAACCTCATAAAACCAGGGTCGCCCCTATCCAAAGCGGACTAAAAGAACGCCGTCACTCGCACCAAGAAAGACTCTATCCGTAAGTCCGTGCTTCACGATGAATCACACTCCAGTAGCCAGTATGAACACCTGGAAAGGACGTGAGAACGCAAAGATGAAGAGAACAGAAAAATCACAAATGAGGACTCGCAACTCAGCCTGGCCCCTGATCCATTAACGGCATAACGCCCCCCAATGCCCCAGAACCGGGCACGGGCGTAGCGCCCGAGCCGCTGTTGTTCTGGCCCTGATTCTTCTTCTTCTCCTTCTTGGCCCACCGGAGACCACATGCGTTGCAGAGCGTCTTGGGCCCAGCAGGTCCTTTTCGCCACTCGGGCGAGTCGAGCGTGCCTGTATGGGTGGAAGCATATCAGCAGGAGAAGAAGCCGTGGGATCGTAGCCATACCCAGACTTACCGCAGTCCGTGCAGACGTATTCCTCCGCGACCTTGAGCTTTTTCTTTTTCTCACCCGTCCTCGGGTCCCTGTCGATGGGTATCGCGATCCCCGCATCGCCCTTGATAAGCGTGGGACTATGTGAGCCCGTGGTAATCCCCCGGCTCCTCTCACCGTCCTGGTACCGCAACCCCGTAAGCATCTCGATGGTGTTCACACCCTCGTATCGTGCCATCTTATCCCGGATCGAGTCAGGTCTACTACCTGCTGTCACGCCCTCCAAGTTTTCTCTCGTCAACGCGATGTTGAGTGGGTTCGGTCGGTCTGGTGGCGGCATGGCTGCTGCGTCGGCGCTGCGGTAGGCGTTGCCCGTGACGTTGGTGAGTGGTGTCATAGCCGTATCCTCCGACGGCGTGATGTCGCTCCGGCCCTCCTGACTCTGCCGCCAACTCCGTGTTGCCTCCTCCACTTCTGCTGCTTCTTCCCTCTTGAGCTCAGCGATCCTCCTCTTCAATCTTTCGTTCTCCATCTTGTGCTCCAAAAACGAGTCCAGTAGTTGTGCGTTCGCGGCCGGGTACAACCGCGACATCATGAACACAGCCTGACAGAACGGGCTCTGATTATTGGGGTTTGGCGCGAACCGGGCCGCCGCAATATGTGCATGGCCCACCGACTCAAAGATGGCGTAGGCGCCGTCCTTTTTCCGCAACCTGAAGAACAGCCGTAGCGTATTTCCCGTTGCGATGCACTCGTTGAACTCGGACAGAAACAGTGCGCAGTCGTCCGGGTGGACGAGGTCGCGCATCAGCTTCTCGTTGAGCTCCTCGGCGCTGTAGCCCGTGAGGGCGGTCACGCTAGGGGTGGCGTGCTTGACGCGGCCGTTCTGGTCCAGGATGATCAGCAGGTCCTTCAGCTCCTCGACGACCTTGGCCGGCCAGTTCCGTCTCTTGGTGAACTCCGTCAGCGTCGAGCCGCCGGGCAGCTGAGAGGCGGACTGTGACATGCCGAAGGACGACATGGGCGGGGGGCCTGCGCCGGGGACGTTCTCGTCGGCCGGGTTGGGTTGGTATCGCTGGACATTCATGCCGCCGGGGCCGCCAGTCTGCGCACCCAGTGCCCCTGCGCCGCCATGTTGTGGGCTGGCGGGGCCGGGACCGGTGGGGTGGAAGCCGGCGGAGGACATGGCGGCGTCGTCTGGATTGTCGAGGCCCATGGACATGGAGGGGTCGAAGAACATGGAGTTATCCAGGGAGGGGTCGCCGAGGAGGGCCATCATGTCCTGGCCGTCAGCCATCTGTGGGAAAGTGGACTCCTGGTCAGCGAAACAATTGCTCGAACGCGTATGCGAGGCATGGGCCATAGGTTGAAGTCAGAGCTACCACCAGCTAGCTAGAACTGGACGGGAGACCTCGGTCGTCGTAGCCAACGACATCACACGATACACACAAGGGGCGGGGAGGGGGCGCGGGGAGAAGCACACAGAATCCAGAAATTCAGAGACGGCAAACATACACCTGCTCCGTTCATGTCGGGTGGCATGCCCATCTGGCCATAGGAGGCGAACATGTTGCCCGAAAGGCCTGGAGGTGGTGGACCGTGAGACATGGCGGATATCGGCGCGGACAAGATGGACGTGGACAAAGCTGAGCTAGAACTGCAGGCGTCCTTCGTGTCCTTCCCTTTCCTGTCTTTGATGTTGATCGTATCGTCGAAGAGGGAAAAGATGAACTCGACGGTAGCAGAAGTAATGACAACTGGTCGTCAACGGGAACTGGGCCGGGCGCTGCATGGAAAGTCCTGTTTCTCTCTCGGTCGAGCACGCGGGATCTGCCTCGTCATTCGGGGGCTGATTTAGGGTCGCTATACGGATATTTCGGGACACATTCGCAGCTTCGCATGACAGCGGTCGCTGGAAATCCCACCAGCTCGTGGCGTCGGAGTGTTTGGGGCTGGCCGGTGTTGATGTTTTGTGCTTGAATGCGAATGCTGGATGCGTTGGGGGGAAGAAGCGCCACCACCCATGGACATGGAAGACAGACAGCCCGGCGTGCAGAGGCGGGAGCCGGGAGGCGGCGGGAGGCGGGAAACGGCAGGCGGGAAAAGAGAGGATGTACGTAACCTACTTGTACAACCTTAGCTGTGTGGTACCGAAACGGTCAAGTCGAGAGGAAGACGACTGTCCAGGTAACAAACGGTCGAGCGTACGTGCCTTGGCAGGACGAACATTCACAAGAAAGCGGAGGTGGGCAAAGATGGGATTTTTAGCCGCTAGAATGGGGAATTGGCACAATCCCGTCGCAGACCTTGGGGTGACCATGAGGGCGGATCCGGCGCGTGGGCCCCCACTAAAACTGCTGTCCAGGAGCGAAGACGACGCGAAGTATTCACTTTATTCAACCCAACAAGCCAAACAGATTCGACCAGCTGCTTGTTGACCCGACCAGAGAGACCACAGCCCCACGCTGCTTGCAGCTATCCAAATTTTGTCGGAGGTTGCAGTACCTAGGTACCATCTGTATCGAGTACAGGTATCTTATCTACCATAGTATCTACCTACCTGGTAGGTCAGGTACCCCTACCTATGCAAACAAACTCCGGATTCCCGCCCACTAACTGCCCACGAACGGTGGTAAATACAAGTACAGAGGACGTGTCTTGGAAACCTGTGCGCTGCCAGTTTCGAAACATCATCAAACCATCTCCGTGACTGGCCGCCCTATGCCTGCCCCATCCATTCTATAATGCCACCATGGTGACGTCCTGCCCTGGTCTAAAACTATATTTCCACCTCATACACACAGTACCCTGTATCTCAAGTCATGGTACAGTAGGCAGTGGATCGCCATGAAATTCACCGAAACGAGACCGTGATGTGGAGGAAGACCACACCACGCCCGGAGCAAAGGCTCCGGCGTATTCATCCTAATAATGTGGACACCGCGGCTGAGGCAGGTTATCGTCAAGAAAACTCCACAGAATCTTCTCGTGAACTTCTCGCGTCAACAGGGGCCGAGTCAAGGCAGTACATACATACATAGTACGATGGTATGTAGGTTTCGTTTTCTTCTTCCCTTTTGTGACGCCTACCACGGCGTCCGAGTCTGGTCTGCTGGCAGCTTTCATGATCTCGATTACGGGCTCCGGGATAATGAAACCGGTATTCTGGACCGAGTCGATAGGCTCGGTATACCATAGTAAGTGCACACTTGTCGTCATTCTTGGCGTGATGAGAATCTCGAGCGCCTTGGTACGGCCGGGGCGAAGGACAGAACTGGATGAAAGATGGGAGGGCCCCAGGCACAGGCTCTGAGACGAGGGGCTTCATCACATGGTCGGCCGAGTTCTGTCTGTTAAATGACCAGGTTCCTGGCGCATGTTCACAAAGACAGAGCCAGTGAGGTAAAGAAGCCAGTGAGAAACAACTTCTTCCTTGCAGAGGAAAGGCCGCGCCACAGAAGAGATCTCGTCAGAAGGGATATCTCTGGAAAAGCCAATTTTTCACCGTGCCCCTCTTTCTTGCCGAAACTCGCGTTCGAGTGCGGTCTGCGGCCTTTGGGGGGATCTAATTGACGTTCATTCATCTACCAGTGTCCTCCATGCCCAGCCAAGTCTAACGCCGCCAATACTCGTACAACGCCCCCTATGCTGTGATGTGAATCGTCAGTGCTTGCTCTCCAAAAAGCACTTGTCCTCAGCCGTCAATATCCATGCCTCCGCCGTTTGCCGCATCCTTTGTACCGTTCGATGCGTCCTTCTTGGGCATCGTGGCCTCCTTGTCGATCATCTGCTTGGACACGGCCACGATGTTGTCCTCGATGAGCTGCTGGCCAACGTCCTCCAAGTGCTTCTTGGGGTCGAGTTTGCCCACATAGCGCGTCTTCAGCTGGTCCTTAGTGAGCTCCGTCTCCTCCTTGACCCGCTTCTCGTAGCCATCGGCCAGAGTGACCAGCCTCTCCAACTTCTCCTTGTTGCGATCTCCCTCTAAGCGGAAGTCCTCCATCTGCAGGGCCTCGGTCCACGGGTGCTTGTGCAGGTTCATAAGCATGTTCTCCTCGAGAGCGGTCTTGCGGTAGTTGATGCCGATCGAGTAGTAGTGTCGGTTCAGGCCGTGAATGAGCGCTTGGATAGAGGGCTTATTCAGGTGGCCCAAATTAGACGTGCTCTGGCGGGGTTCTTGACCGAGCATGAGCGACTGAGGGTTGATCAACCGGAATGCATCGATGACGACCTTGCCCTTGACGGACTGGATGGGATCAACGACGACAGCGACAGCGCGAGGAGTGAGTTGCTCGAAGGACTGCTGGGTGTTGATGTCGACGCTGGACAGCCAGCAGCCGAAACCAGGATGGGAGTGGTACCAACCCACAACAGACTCGGGTCTATAAACGTCCAATATCAGCATGCTGTCTCTTCACAAGCAGCGAGTGACAGCTTCATCCGTACCTTCCCGTTTGCCGGAGCATCTCCATCATCTTCATCTGGAATACGGGATCGACGGCCTCGACACTGACACCAGTACCGCTCTGCGGCATCGCGAATACATCCACCACGCGAACGGTGAAGTCGTCGACGAACTCTCCCAGCATCAGACCCATGACCTCCATAGGCACACCTGCTCGGCCGTGTCGCAGCATCTTGAGGAGGGCGAGGGAAGAGATGTAGACAGTCTCGGAGTTGTCAATCAGATTAGAGTTGTCCTGTGGGTGGGCGCCGTGTCAGTCAAGCCATCGCGGTGAAGCGCAGGTACCAGGATACGGAGAAAAACGAACAGATCCAGGCTGAGCACCGCCGAGTTGGCCTCGCGTGCCGCCCAGCAGTCCCCGGAACTGATCCATCTTGCGCAGGCGATGGAGTAGATGACGAGTGGGATTTCGGAGAGGGGGACGGGTTGTAGCGGACTGAGAAAGTCTGCAACGGAAGGTGTGGTATGGAGAAGGTCTGTTTGGTGAATGAGAGGAACAGAATGATGGTGATTGACTTTGATTTGGCGCGATGATGTTGTTCGCGGTTCGGCGAGTGGCAGGTTGACGACAGCTCAGGCAGCCTGGAGACGACTGACTGCCAGTGCAACAGCTCCCCAGGTTGGATTGGCTAAGCAAACCCCGTCACTGCGAAGAACACCGATAAGGCTGCAGGGAAGGGGCTTATCTAGCCAATGACAAAAGAACAGGAAACCCCACAAGAGCAAGTGTCCTTGCCAGTGGCAGGCAAGAGCTCACGCGTCCGGCTGCCGGACCGCGACGACCATATGCATGGAATTCTGCCCTCGACGTCCACCTTCTAGATCGGACTTTTAAACTTGAACTTAATCATCACCAGCTAATCTGCCCTTTTTATGCCCCTCCTACCTTACTCTCCATTTGTCTAGAATAGTCCTCCAATCCATCTCATATCTCTTTCAAAACCATCCCTCACACTCTTGGGCCAGATATTTCCTTACTCCTCTTCACAAACCTCACTCCGTACCTTACTTAGACCCATACGATATCATTGTAGTGCGCGCATCATCATACAACAATCCTGTCCCCTAACCACCACCGACCATGGATAGCATGGCAAAGGGCAAGGACCCTGCCGGCGTCAGCCGTGATCGTCCCCTCTACACCAAGCTGAACACCACCAAGAAGCAGGTTGCCTACTTCTACGACTCCGACATTGGCAATTATGCATATGTTACTGGCCATCCCATGAAGCCTCACCGGATTCGACTGGCACACAGCCTGGTTATGAACTACGACGTCTACAAGTACCTCGAGGTCTATGTAAGTCTTTCTTCTCTCCACTGTGCTGTGGACTCAGCACCACCTTGGGCGCATATTCTTCCTGCTTCTTGCGTAATTAGCCTACTAACGTGATGACGTGCTGCAGCGCGCGAAACCTGCCGTCGTCAATGAGATGACCCAATTCCACACCGACGAGTACATTGAATTCCTCCGAAGAGTTACGCCCGACAACATGGAGGGGTACCAGCGTGAGCAGACCAAGTACAACGTCGGCGATGACTGTCCTGTCTTCGATGGCCTGTTCGAGTTCTGCGGCATCAGTGCTGGTGGATCCATGGAGGGTGCTGCCCGCCTCAACCGACAGAAGTGCGACATCGCGATCAACTGGGCTGGTGGACTCCATCACGCCAAGAAGAGTGAGGCCAGTGGTTTCTGCTACGTCAACGGTATGTTGTTCCGGAGTGGCAAAAAGTGCTCACCCGTTCTCTTTCGCTGATAGACATTTACTCCAGACATCGTCCTCGCCATTCTTGAACTTCTGCGATACAAGAAGCGAGTACTGTACATCGACATCGACGTTCACCATGGCGATGGTGTCGAGGAGGCTTTCTATACCACCGACCGAGTCATGACTGTCTCCTTCCACAAGTACGGCGAATACTTCCCCGGAACCGGCGAGCTTCGAGATATCGGAATCGGCGTCGGAAAGAACTACGCTGTCAACTTCCCTCTTCGAGACGGAATCACCGATCAGACCTACGAGACCATCTTCGAGCCTGTCATCCAGGCCGTAATGACCTACTATCAACCTGAGGCTGTCGTTCTCCAGTGCGGCGGAGACAGTTTGTCCGGTGATCGCCTTGGTTGCTTCAACCTCAGCATGCGCGGCCATGCCAACTGCGTCAACTACGTCCGCAAATTCAACCTGCCCACTCTTGTCCTCGGTGGGGGCGGCTATACCATGCGTAATGTCGCTCGGACTTGGGCCTACGAGACTGGTCGCCTGGTTGGAGTCGAGATGGACCCCGTACTGCCATACAGCGAATACTACGACGTAAGCATCCCTTCTCAATCAATAATGGCACGCGCAACTAATCGATCCTTCAGTATTACGGCCCCGACTATGAACTCAATGTGCGCCCGTCGAATATGGAGAACGCGAATAGCCCGGAATATCTTGAAAAGATCAAGAACGCGGTCATCGAGAACCTCAAGAAGACTATCCCAGCCCCCTCTGTGCAGATGCAGGATGTCCCCAGGCATGGTCTCAATGTCATGACCGACGAGGACGAAGCCGAGCTGGATGACGAAGACGCGGACAACAACAAGGATGTTCGCATGACCCAGCGTGACTTCGACAAGAGAACAGTCGCGGACAACGAGTTCGAGGAGAGCGACGACGAGGACATGGCTGAGGCCAACGGCGTGTACCGGTCCAACGGGAAGAGAAAAGCAATCACGGATTTCAAGAACCCGTACGAGCACGAAGAGGAAGATTTCAATGAGTTCGAGCGCCGGAGAAAGGAGAAGGATAAGCAGACGAGCCCGCACGCTGAAGCACAGAACCCGGTTAATAACGACGAAGGTGATGAGACGATGGAGGACGTCGAGCATGAGGTCTCAGAGGCGCATGAGCCTGAGAAAGCGACCGAGGCCGCTTCGACACATCCTGTCGCCAACACTGCTGAGACTCTCGATAAGGATGGCGATGTGGATATGGGTGAGGCTGCAGGGCCCGAGGCGGTGCCTTCGATTAAGCAAGAAGATGCCGACGCGCAGCCTACGCCCACTTCTACACAGCCGGCTCCCGAAACCACGACCCAGCAGGAGAGCGAGAGGCCCTCTGAAGAGGCTGCCAAGGACAGTGCGCCCGCTGAAGATACTGCTGCGCAGCAAGCCGACAAGGACGCACAAGTAGCAGCCACCCCTGCGACCGAGGCGAAGGAGGCTGGACAGACCTCTCAGGAGCAGGCGAAGTCACCTGCCAAACCCTCCGAGCCTGCCGAGAACGATGGTGCGAAGATGGACGTCGAGGAGACACCGAAGGCTGATGGTGCGGGCAAGACAACTGCTGATGCTTCCGGCGAGACACCCATGGAGAATTAGGAGCTTGAAATTGTGGTGCTTGGGTTGGCTCTGCAGCAGCCTGCTAAAGTTGATGACGAGGAGGTTGAGGAGACCGGTGTTGCGGAAACTTCAGCTGCTGGATATTCCGGTGGGGTTGCCGAAAAGGAACAGCCGTGCAAGGGCCGAACAACTCAAGATTCCAGAGACGCAGGGCTTCCAGTATTTGCCAAAGCCCCGAACTACCAGAAAACATCTGACTTGGACCCCGGCCGCCCATACTTCTAAGTCCTCTTCAAAACAGAGAAACGGCGGAGTGGTGGACTGAACAAGAGTCCGGTTTCCAATTGTGGGTCGTTTTTTCTAGTTTACTTAATCGCAGCGGTGGGACGATCTGCGTCGTTGAGAGGGGAGGCTTGATACCCTTTCCATGCCTCACAATTTACACAAATGACGTGGTCTCACGAGATCACCGGCCGGCGTACGTGGCGTTGAATCAGGATTTCCAAGGGCTGGAAAAGGTTCAAGGCGATTTACTTCAGGATGCAAGTGTTCCTCTCTTGTTTTAGTTAACTCAAAATCAAGTTTCTGACTTTAATCCGCCCGGGTCTCACCCCCAGGAACATGTGGCATCGTTCTCTTGAAATTATAGGTACTAGGACGTGTCTTTGGCACGCCACATTTCCGTCCTTACTGTGAACATTTCAACGGCCACAACTAAATCAATTTTCCACTCACGGCCTCGAAGTTATCCACAAATGCCTCGCCACTCAAAACCTCCCCCCTCAACAGACCCCGTCCCAGCCCCTCCACAGCCTCTCTGATCTGCTCAACCCGACTCGCTCCCAAGACCATCGTATCCCCCCTCGCCAGCTCCGGCGCACTATGATAACATACCCACCGATATGATGCTCGGCTGGTCCGTCGTAGTCAAGCTGGGATGTTTGTCAACAGAGATTTTGCGTATTGCGAGATGGATATAGGGCCACCATCACGCAAAACCGTGCTCGGCCGGGTTGACATTGGGTGTATTCCCCAGGGGTGCACGAAAGCTGTCGCTGTTACGGTCCACGCTCAGGCAGCCATGCATCCTCAAGCATTGTATGTTCAGTTTCGGTCATCCGATGCAATGAGAAGCTATCATTAATGCTTGGACGAAAAATAGCATGACGGGCGCACGCTCCCCTTGACGCGTCGGCCTGGTCACGCGAAGGATCACCAAACCCAGCTCTCGCGGCATCAGCTGACAGGGCGAGGATGGATATCTTGAACCCGGACTCCGGGGCAATCTTTTGGCTGAAGACATGTCAAATGCTTAAACCTGAACGTGCGGGTCGCATCGCAAGCCACCAGCAGAGTTCCACGTCAGTTGAGCATAATCAGGCCAACGTTCTCACTCCCATCAACTCGGATCACATTGGCTCCGGCCAGCCACTGCTCCGGCCACTGCTAAATCCCACCAACGTACAGAATGCCATCTCCGGTGGGCGATATTATGGGCGGCAAGCATGGTGGCGGTTTCCAGGCTGAATCCGTTCGTCGTGTTGTTTCGCACTCGGTGACCACGTACCGTGGAAGGGAGGTATCACTGTTCTCTAGTGGAGAGTTTCCATTCGGCACGCCTTCCTGTCCATCATTGCTCACATGGGACCAAAATGAGGTCTCTTGTACCACTTGTCAGCATTATGCTCGGAAATTCACCTCTATGATATACGCGGTCTTGTCGACCAGCTCATGCTATCATTAAACGGTAAAATATTTCGTCACATGGTGTGGGCACGTGGTGCCTGGTCCCGAGATAGTCGATCTATTTATTATTAATATTGACGCTTGATCCTCCGCCCCTCTCCGGCGGCTTGCCTTTGAGATCTCAACCCAACTCCAATGCCTAACGCCCTCCTCCACCAGGTCTACTAGCTCTCCAACGGATCGGGGCTGGGTAGCTGGCCCCAGAACGGAAAGCACTACCTACAGGTCAGCCACAATTCGCATTTGACTTTTCTTTCAAATAAGGTTGCCCAGCAAATTTACCAGCCGCCTTCGCGCCCCGTACAGGTTAGGAAGAAGATAGAGACTCACACAGTTACTGATAGTGTCAGTTCCGCAAGTCTCCTCGGTGGCGTCGGTTGAGCAATTATATGCCCATCCACTCACGGGATCGTCATACTGTTCAATAAGTGTCGTACCAAAGGTGCAATAGAAGCGGGATGAATCGCAGACGCTGACGTCGGAGGATTGTTGAAAGGAATCCTTCACATTACAAGATGTGTCGTAGATCTGCCACTGCGTGTAGCCAGTGGGATATCTTCTGCCGTTCCAATGCCGTAGGTCTGTCCTACAATTGGCCTCCGTCACGCCAGTGAGGCCCAGCGTGATAGCGGTGATGAAGGATGTTGGCATTTGCGTCTTGTTCTCGAAAGAGACCGTTGGCGTCTATATATTGTTTCTAGCCGTACGTCAGTACAAGCGGGTACCAACCACTGTCAGACTCAACCTTGAAAAAGTAGCCCACAGTCGCCCATCCCTGGGTGTGGCACCTATGTTTTCCGTGACAGGTTTCCATAGTATTCATGGATTCTGACTCCCCTCGGTCTGGAGCGCAGAGCAATTTGTGTCTGGTCTAGATTTTCGCTGTAAGAGCTCACGTTGCGCTGCTCTTCAAAAAAAAAAAAAAGGACTCGTCCGGCTGTGCCGGACGAGGTAGCCGCGATCGTCATGAACGCCTGCCCGTCGCACCTTTGGTGCCCGCTCTATCCAGTCTTGATGGCTACCTTGCATGATAGACAAGATGTCAATCCATATACAATCGATCCCCAGCTTGAAGTATATTACCATTATAGCATCCCGGAACGCAGCCGTCAACACGGAGAATATGACATCCATTTAAAGATACGCACTACCTGCTGCCAAGTAAGTGCGGGCAAGCCTTGTTGGACCATGCGGTCACTGCCATGATCCAAGATCCCGCCAGCACGGCTCGGTCACAGATCATCCAATTTTTGCTGGAGCAAGGTGTCTATCCGAAAGGAGCTCGTTTGAAGCGATCTTCCTGGGATCGGGTTCTAATTTTCCTGATCAAAGTCTTCGATAAGGGTGGGCTACCGAAGCCCGCTGAGACGATCTAGCTGGATGTGGTAATTTACTTTCCTTAGTTACGGCGCTCCGACAAGCCTGTCGATTTGCTTCAGTGGGCGCGCGTGGAGCACTCGTCAGATACTGGAAAACGTCTTCTGTGAGCTACCACAGGCGGAAGCCGACCTATTAGCATGTGCATCAAGGCAATGCAACAACGTGGTGAACACTCCTGTGTCCAAGTAAGATGGGACGCCGTTGAACGAGCCCATAGTGTTGTCAAAGATGCCGGAAGCTCGCCTCGCCAACTACGCAGTGAAGGACATGTTATTCATGGAGCGCAAACCAGACTTGAAGGGCAATACGGCACATTCGATTCAAGCAGTAGTAGTAGTCTTTTGGTTCTTCTTCGCGGGCCGTTGGCATATGCTACTTGGGTCTTATTTGGTCTGCATATCTGGGACCGATCACTAGTAAGCAATTGTCTCCAAGTTTCCGAATTTGAAGGCACCTCCCGACGAGAAAAATTTATCCAGGCAGTGGAAATGTCGCAGGAGGGGCTTGAGTGGTTCGAGTGGCGGAAGAATGAATTCAATGGAGTTGGGGTTGTGACTTCGTACCGAAGTCATGTTTTTAGTATGAGGTAGTGACAGAAACTTATATATAGCAGAAAATACGTCTACTAATGTGACGCATCTTTCAGGTAAGACCTCGGGAGCCCCGAGACAACAAGTAAAAAGAAGGCCACCAATGAAAAAAATTGTACACCAAATGAAGCGACTCATTTTATATTTGAGAATGCATCTGAGACAATACCCCCGCGTCTTGCCGTCCTCCTCCTGCTCCCACCGCGTGCGAGCGTCTCCCGCGGACCACATTCATAGCTCCAAGTATTCAGAATCACCGGCGTCATTGTACAAGCTGAGACGGTGCGGTGATCGTCACCCGAACTAACAACTGATTTGTGATGCCCAATCATCTCCGCCTGGTGAGTCTCAGTGCCGAGCAAGCCATTGAATTATAACCCCTTGGCTCCCCGCACCGAGCATTCACAGCATCACAACGTTCTTACCAATGAGAGCAGTTAAGATTTCTTTCAAGAACTCCCTCCGCCCGGGCCGATGAAGCTATCCTTGTCATATTTCGAAAGAAGCACACTGTGAGTAGAGACAAACCCGCAGGCTGCGAGGGTCCGCCTACATTAGCTACGGCTTGCCCCATCAGGAACTACCGCTGCGCGATTCGTCCAAGTACAAAAAGGCGTCACTGGCGCCACTGGCACCACTGAACACGGCTTCAGGACATACGCCTTCAATATACTCTCCAGACACCATGGCCGTCTTTCAACTCCGCGGAAAGCCGCTGATCGGCTTGATCCTCACCATCTCCGGAATCCAATTCACTTTATTTGGATATGATCAAGGCCTGTTTGGGGGTATCTTGGCTGGCGAGCGCTTCCAGGATATGTTAGGGCATCCAAGTCCCACCATGAGTGGCCTGGTGACGGCCATCTATGATATCGGGTGTGCCTTGGGAGCTGTTGTAGCTTTCGTCTTTGGCGAGCGTCTTGGTCGAAGGCGCTCCGTCATCCTGGCGAACGTTATCGTCGTTATTGGGGCGGCCATCCAGGCTGCATCCTACTCATATGCTCAGGTGGGCCGCATGGTCTATCGTCCTCATTGTATAAGGAATCACTAACGTTGCCTCCCTAGATGTTTGTCACCCGCATTATCACCGGCATTGGCGTAGGATTGAGCACTGTGGCGATCCCCATCCTGCAGTCCGAAACGCTACCTGCTCATAACCGGGGCGCGCTCCTCGTGGTACAGTCTGCCCTTATCATCATCGGCGTGGCCGTGGCCTCCTGGCTCTGCTTTGCCACGCTGTCTGCCAACAGCTCGATGCAGTGGAGGTTCCCAGTGGCCTGCCAGATTCTTTTCTCCCTCCTCGTCCTGCTGGTATGCCCCTGGCTCATCGAGACGCCGAGGTGGTTTGCTCAGAAGGGCAGGGTAGACGAGGCCAGGACAGTCATTTCACGCCTCCTCGACCGGGATGAGGACGATGAAGAGGTACAAGGGCAGCTGAATGAGATCCTGGAAGGCATCGCAGCTGAGCAGGCTGAGGGCGAGCCAACGTGGAGAGAAGTCTTCAGCAACAAGAACAACAGGCGAAACCTCCACCGCGTGCTGCTAGGAATGGGTCCGTACATGTTCAACCAGTGGAGCGGCATCAACAGCGTGTGCTACTACCTGGCCTACATTCTGCAGGAGTACGTCGGCTACAGCCAGTCCATGTCGTTGATCCTGGCCTCTGTCGCCTTCACGCAATACGCCATCTTCTCGTGGCCACCTTACTTTTATATCGACCGCATCGGGCGGCGCTGGACCACCATATGGTCGTCTCTGGGATGTGCCATCTGCATGGCTCTCATCGCAGGCTGCCTCCTGGTCGAGAAGCGAGCCAACGCTGCCGCGGCCGTGGCCTTCATGTTCCTGTACATGGACTGCTTCACCCTCGGCATCCTGCCAGTCTCGTGGTCATACTCGGCCGAGATCCAGCCACTCCGCGTCAGAAACAAGGCCACAGCCGTGGGCGTGCTGTCCCACTGGCTCAGCAACTTCGTGGTGGTCATCGTCACCCCTATCGGCCTGGACTCGATCCGCGGAAATTTCTTTTGGATCTGGGCAGTCATCTGTCTCTTATTTGTCCCGCTGACGTATGTCTTTGGTATCGAAACCGCGGGTAGGAGTCTGGAGCAGGTCGACCTCATGTTCATGCAGGAACCGCGGGCTTGCATGGGTCTGAGCAAGAATCATACAAAGGTGATCCGGACGACGGCTGCGGACGAGGAGTTGAGATATAAGGAGTTCGCGACACGTTATGAGAAGGCGTGATCCGTTTCGGCCTCTCGATTATCTTGAAGGACACCTGCAAAAACAGGATCATGGTCCCGAGTGCATAGTGGGTGAGTATATTGGCGTGGTCA
This sequence comes from Juglanconis oblonga, assembly GCA_003012965.1. Classification (NCBI taxonomy): domain Eukaryota; kingdom Fungi; phylum Ascomycota; class Sordariomycetes; order Diaporthales; family Juglanconidaceae; genus Juglanconis; species Juglanconis oblonga. The sequence continues at coordinate 99,232 of MUZH01004366.1, read as the reverse complement.
CGTGGAGATATCCCGCCGATGGTCGCTTGGATTAATGATTACTGTCGTTGTGAATTACATGTTCCTGCTGACTGCCAACTATGTGTGCTGTCAGTGTAAGCAAGTACCTAGGTATATGTATATAGTTTCGGTGCATTTTGCCTCCAACCCCCGTGAGTTCTTCCGGATGATCCCTGGAACGCATCCCCGAATCTGGATTGCCTTAAATCTGACCTCATCCTGCTCGATTGTCCATCTCTGCGTAGACTTCTCGGTGCCCTAATCGTCTCCGAACTCCTGGCTTGTTGCTCGAGAATATCGAGAGAAGCTGTGTTGCCGTGATGGCAGCGTTCCTCAGCGGCTTGCGCCGTAACCAGTTGCTGTTACAAGTGCCCGTTGTCGCGAAGCAGGATGATGTGCTGAAGTTCGGGATCCTGAGCGCGGCCCTGATCGCGTGAGTGAGCCCCCATAGTCCTCTTGATCCGGGAATCTCGTGATGCTGACGCTGATCTGCTGTCGCCCTTCCGCAGGCCTCAGGCATTGTTGAACCCGGCGAAGAGCAATCCTGAAGTAGTTGTCTACGCCGTGGCCGCGCGTGACAAGAAACGAGCCCAAGAATTTGCCAAGAAGCACAGCATACCCAACGTCAAGGACTCCTACCAAGGTCTGCTGCCCCGCTCCTTGTCGCGACTGACCAGCGTCACCGTGCTGACCGCATCCGGTGAATAGATTTACTCGACGACCCGGCCATCGACGCAGTCTATATCCCCCTGCCCAACGGGCTGCACTTTGAGTGGACCCTCAAGGCCCTTGCGAAGGGGAAGCACGTCCTGCTTGAGAAGCCCTCGACCTCCAACGCCGAAGAGGCCGAGATCCTGTTCCGCTCGCCCTTGCTCTCGCAGCCCAAGGCGCCTGTGCTCATGGAGGCCTTCCACTCGCGCTTCACGCCCTCGTTCGACCTGTTCCGGACCCTGGTTGACCCGCCCAACGTGTCGCACGTCCTGGCCACGGCGCTCGTCCCATCCCTCATTGCGAAAGAGGATGACATCAGATTCAATTACGATCTCGCGGGCGGTGCTGTCATGGACATCGGGACGTATGCCATGATGGCTCTGAGGGAGACGTTCAAGACGGAGCCGACGGGGTGTTTCGAGGCGAATCTGAAGAGGATGCCCGAGCCGTATGAGAAATGTGATGGCATGTTTCATGCAAAGTTGCGCTTCCCGAATGGTGGGACCGGAGAGATCCAGGGTGGGCTTAGGGGATCGAACTTTTCACTCTCGTTGCCGACTGTCACGGTTACGCATAACTCCATGGTGGTGACTGACCACGGCGAGAAGGTCGATGAGGGCTGTGAGGTGAAAAAGGCGCGTACGGTGACGTTGGTCAACTTCATCTTCCCGCAACACTACCACCGCATCGACGTATCGGACGAGTTCGTGGTCACCAAGAAGGGCAGCTCGGACGTGGTCAAGAAGTTCACGAAGAAGGAGACGAAGAAGGCGTATACGTGGAAGGAGAGGGGCCGTGACCTGCCCAGCGAGCCGTGGCAGTCTACCTATGGCCATATGGTAGAGCAGTTCGTCAACAAGATCAAGGGTCGCGAGGGCTCGGGGATTTTCATTTCTCACGATGACAGCATCGCGCAGATGAGGGCGCTGGATTTGGTCTATGCGAAATCGGAACTGGGGCTGAGACGGACGAGCAAGTATCGACCAGATGATGGTCTGAGCCAGAGCTGAAGTTTTCGTCTGCAGTTAGTGCTGTTGGTCAATACCTGTATAGGCAGACACACATGCACACACACACACGAGCCCCGCGCAGTTGAAGGGTTTTATCCTCTGTGCCTAGGACGACTAGCAGCGAAAGGTGGATGTCCTACCCGTCGCTGGGCGTGTGCTTAGATGTCGTCGACCTTTTCTACATGACCAGAATTCGGCTCACTCGGAATTCCCCGATAATAATACTTAGCGGTCTGGTCCTTAGTCCCCGAGCCCTGCTGAACGGGGCTGAGAATGGCTTGAAGACGCAGGTTGATGCCAAGATATCTATCCCCTACTAAAGTAGTCCCTATAAATAGGTGGCTAAGCATGTGGAAAACTTAGGTTGACACCCCCCAACCCCCAGAATGATGAAACTAGCCCATGTGAGACGTTTCAGTCTGATGCTGAAAGATAGCCCACCTCCCCTCGAACCACTCCGCGGGCGCACTAGCAATGTCAGTGCAACTCTGGATAGGGAGATGTTAAGATCCACCATCCGCGGGCTCCGCATCTGCCTCTCCTGATGTGGTCGTGGCGGGTAACATCAGACGGCGGAAGCCAATACACTTTGGCGCTCGCATAACGGCGAGGAACCCTGACCATGATGGACCATGATGCTCAAGATCGTCGCATAATGATCATCGACCAGGGTTTCTTCTTATTTACAGACGTCAGATCGCTGGGAAGACAGGCATGCGACGGATACAATACCTACAAGAAAGGAGGCGGACAGGTCTAGCACGTCGTCGTGATATCAACCCCGAGGCCCCATATCCGTCTCGATACACCTAATACCAGCTTGAGCGTCCAGGCGACCACCACGCAGCTCGTCCACGGCTTCCTCGCCCGGTCTCTGCGTCTCGCATCGACCTCTCACTATGCACCTCGACGCGGCATCGTCCACCTGGATCGTGGCGTCGCTGGCCGCGTCCGTCGTCGCCCAGGTCCAGTTCCTCGGGGTGGCAATCGCCGGCGGCGACTTTGGCTGCCAGATCGACGGGACATGCCCGACAGGCTCGACCCAGCTGCCGCTGGGCAGCAGCAGCGGAGGTGGCGGTGATGGACCTGGACAGATGAAGCACTGGACCTCGCTGTCGAAGCCCCTGAACCTGTTCCGGCTGCCAGTGTCGTGGCAGTTCCTGGCCAACAATCAGATCGGCGCAACGCTGGACTCTACCAACCTTGGGAAGTACGATCAGCTCGTCCAGGCGTGTCTTCAGACCGGCGCATACTGCATGATCGACATTCATAACTTGTCAGTAACTATTCCAATTTCATCCCCGCGCTGTGTGTCTCGTTTTCGCTTGGCATTCTTGCGCAGTTCCTCCTTGCGTCGGTCCCAATACCAATATCCCCCCCCCCCCAACAGCGGGACGCACGCGGCGTGCACCACGGACAACATCGACGCCTTCACGACCGTCGCGCAGTTCCTGCGGCAGGCCGGACGCAAGGGCTTCATCAGCGAGAGCGGCGCGTCCAGTGACCCCTCCGTAAGTGGGCGCAATTCCCCCATAGACGTCCCCCTGCCCTTGTGGTTCGAAACCTGGCTGACGTGGACCAGTGCATGACCGACTTCTGTGCGCAGAATACCTTCATCAACCAGAACGCAGACGTCTTCATGGGCTTCGTGGGTTGGGGAGCCGGCAGCTTCGACACGAGCTACGTCCTCAGCCTCACGCCCTCGACGCAGAACAACCTGTTGGTTGACAACCAGCTCATGCAGGAATGCATGATCGACATCTGGGCCAATACGGTCTCGGCAGCCTCTGCCGGATCCGCAGCTTCCGCCGCCCCGCCAGCCACCACGGTCGCGCCAGCACAGTCGACCATCTATATCACGCCCGTCATGACGACGACACTGAACTCGACCGTGACTGGCTCTGACGTGGGAGGAGGAGGAGGAGGAGGAGGAGGAGGAACTTGGACGATAGGTTTGTCGACAGCGACCGCGGGGCTGGGCACGGAGACTGCCCAAGGCCCGCTGCTCACCGCGTCGACGGCCTCGAGTCCAGCCAGGACGACGCAGGCCATAGATTCCAACAGCACAGGTGCCTCCGGGGACGCGGACTCGTTATTTACGGCTACTGGTAGTCAGAATCTGACCGCGGCAGCGACCGCAGGTGCAACAGCGGTGCCAACGGGCGCCGGGTCCAGGGCGATGCATCAGATGTCGAGCTTGGTGATGGCGATTGGGGTGATGGCGTCCTTCGTTGGTCTTTTAACGTGATACCCAAGACGGCTGATATGTTGAATATGACGATACCAAGACCATTCATTCCGGATATGCATAGCAATTCGTTTTCTCTAGCATAGCGAGTTTGATTCCAAGGCATGAGAACAGTCGGCGAGCTTCACAGCTACACCATATTAATTTCTATAAACTATTTACCCGAGAAGTCCTTTTCAAACCCTATCCAAACCTTGAGACCACGTTGCACATGTCGGTACGGAGTAATGCCTGTGGCCCGTTCCCACAGCCGCCCTGAAAAACGTCGTAACTCAAAAATATGCCCGACGGTATACATACGGCCCGAACTCCACCTCTTATTCCAGCGTCTGGTGCAGCACATCATTCCTGTACCTCTCGCATCTGCCCACAAGCTCCTCGTGGCCGCCCCGGTCCAGGACCTTACCACTCTCGATAACAAAAATGACATCAGCCTTCTTGATCGTTCTCAACCGATGCGCGACCGCCACGATCGTGACGCCGCCCTCTTTCCTGATTTCCTCCAGGGCCATCTCCCACTTCGCCTCACTCTCCGCGTCCAACGCGCTGGAACTCTCATCCAGCAACAACAGCTTGGGCTTTCGCACCAGCGCGCGCGCAATACACAACCGCTGCTTCTGGCCACCACTGAAGAACTGCAATCCCGCGGATGGACCACAGGGCGTGTTGTAGCCCTCCGGTAGCGAGGCGATGGTATCGTGGATGCAAGCCAGGCGCGCGGCCTCTTCGATCTCCTCCTGCGTCGCGGTGTGACCGGGCCGGGCGCCGATGCCGATGTTGAAGGCCACCGTGCCAGAGAAGAGCACCGTGTCCTGGGGTACCAGCGCAAGGGTGTCGCGGAACGAGGAATCTTGAGTCCCTGGTGCGGCCTCGGGTGCCTGTGTGATGTCGAAGCCGTCGAGCGTGATGGCGCCAGAATCGGGGACGTAGAGACGCTCGAGGAGCGAAACGACGGTGGACTTGCCGGCGCCGGAGGGTCCGACGAGCGCGGCGAAGGAGCCGGAGGGGATGTCGAGAGACAGAGAGTCCAGGACAGGGACGTCAGGTCGGGAAGGATAAGAGAAGGTAACGTTCTTGATGCCAATGGTGACACCCTTCCTGTCCTTCTCGTCGATCGGGGACTTGCCCGAAGGCGAAGAGCTCGCTTGTTCTTCATCGGCTGCGGTCTGACGGACGGACCGTTCGAGGCGAGAGATCTTCTCGCCCTTGGGCAGGATCAGATTCAGAACACGACGACTCGCCACACCAGCCTTGGAGATATCCGGCGCGAGCGAGAAGATCTGTCCGCTGGATTGTGCCGCGAAAAGCAGTGCTGTGAGGACAATGAAGAACTGTGTCTGGGTGTAGGTGCCGTTGCTCGTCTGCTTCGCGCCCCACCAGTAGGCGAGGGCGTACACGCAGTTTCCGATACTAAAGCTCAACGCCAGGTAAAAGTTGCCGATCAAGATGCTTTTCAGCGTTGCCTTATACGGACCCGCCAAGCTTCGCAGGAAGGTGTTAGCCGCATCGGTCTGAAGTGAGAAGGCACTGATGATACGGATGGAATCGACAGCCTCGATGGCGATGGACACACTGTCCGCAAAGGCCTTGGCGTGGCGGGCGGCGAACTTGGCTTGTCCGCGAATACGAAGGAAGCCGGACGTCAGGAGCACCGGCACACAAGCCAGGAGGACGATGGCGATCTTCCATGCGATGATGTGGGCGAGGATGATGCCGGAGAGGAGGTTGACGACCACGGAGAATGTGACCCCAAGAATCGATCCTGTCATCCCGGACATGGCGATGGCATCGGCGCTGAGATATGATACCAGAGTGCCGGGTGTGCGACCCTCTGATTCGTGCCAGTGGAGGGATTTATTGAGCAAGGACCGGAGACTGAGCACACGAGTCTTGTACAGGAGCCTCTCAGAGATCCATCCGAAGGACGCGGTGCTGATGACGTTGGCAAAAAATTCAAGAAGAGCCAGGCCAAAGAACAGCCCGCCAAAGAGGGAGGCACTGTCGCGAATTTGGTCAGGGAGGCGACAGCTATTGAGGCGGCTGACGACGTTTCCAAAGATAACGGCTTCTCCTGAGTGAGAACCGCCCACAATGGTAGCCGCGAAGATACCGAGAATGATGAAGAGGAACTGCGGACGAGCGAAAGCCAGGATCGCACCAAACGTAGCCAGGAAACCTCGGTCGCCGTCCTTGGTGTTCTCCTTGGACGAAGGTGAACCGCTGTCGGGATCACTATCCTCCGTAGCGGATAGGGCCTCGAAATCAGTCTGACTACCGGCCTCTCCTACGCTGATCTTCTTCTCAATTCTCGTGTCGTCAGAGTCCCTGAAACCAGACTCGCGTGGAGAAAGTTCGTTCTCATCAGCACTCAGACTCTGGAGCTTCACAAGAGAGGCAAAGACGCCGTCCATCTCCATCAGCGCAGCATATGTGCCCTGTTCGACGACCCTTCCACCGCGCTCCATGACAAGGATGTTGTCAGCGTTCTTGATGGTGGAGAGACGGTGGGCAATAACGATGGTGGTGCGGTTGGCGGAGAATTTGTCCATGGCGGATTGGATTCTGGCCTCACTAGCGGAGTCCAGAGCGGCGGTGGCTTCATCAAGGATGAGGATGGATGGGTTCCGGACGACGGCACGAGCAAAGGCAGCACGTTGCTTCTGACCACCCGAGAGCTGGTTTCCACCGGGTCCGACAGTAGTCGCGTATCCATGCTGCAGTCTCTCAATGTACTCGCTTGCGCCAACCATCTCGGCAGCTTCCCGCGAGAGCCGGACAATGGTTTCTAATGCCGGAGACTTCTGGGAAAGGGTATCGAGGTCACCGCCGTTTCGAACATCCTCAACCAGTTGAAAAATTTGTCCGCCGAGAAGCGCCTCCTGAAGATCCTGGTGCTCTGGGCGAGCTGAGCCGACGAGACCGTGGGCGATATTCTCCAGGACGGATCGGTTGAACAGCGAAGGGGTCTGCTCCACGAGGGCGACGTGGCCACGATAGTTGCTGAGGTTGAGTTCACGAAGGTCGACACCATCGACAATCACCCTGCCGCTGCCTGGGTCGTAAAGTCGCTCCGCCAATGCGGCGATGGTGGACTTGCCACTTCCGGATAGACCAACGATACCCGTCATCTTCTTACCGGGGATGGACAAGCTGACGTTCTGAAGCACGGGGACTTCAGCCCGGGAGGGGTAGCTGAAGGAGACATCCTCGAAAATGATCTCGCCCTCGATCTCGCTTCGCTTGATCCCTTCATTTTGCTCCGTAGCATCGATCGAGGGTTGCCGTGCCATGGTGTTGAAGAGCTTCTCGGATGCTGCGGAAGCATTGGAGAAGACGGTAATGAAAGGAGCGACGTTGCTAATGATGAAGGAAGCTTGGTGACGATTAGCTGGGGCGCGGTGTTCTGTACCGAGACGGGGAAGACTCACCATCAACAAGGACGAAAATCACCGTGTACACGTGTCCCACGGTGATACCGTTGGCACCGCCAGTTGCCACAGACTCAGCAATCTGTCGACCGCCGTGCCACATCGCCAAGGCACTTGCACAGTACGCAATGAAGTACAATAGACCCATCTGGATGGACGCGGTGACGAACTTGCCGATCGCAGCACCCCGGGTGCCCTTCAAGTGGCCGACGAAGATACTCTCGATCCTGCCTGCTGCACCGAAGACCTTGATCAAACGCATGTGTGACAGTGACTCGGAGGCAATGGCCGTCGCTTTCGACGTTCCCTCATTGACCCGGCCACCGTACTTCTTGGTGAAGTAATTGCCACCGATGGCCATGAGGAAGTAACAAGGGATCAAGCTGACCAGGATCCCGGCCAGCTTGGCATCTTTCATGAAAGCCACGACGTAAGCAGCCACAAAATACGAGATACTCTGGATCAGGATGCCGACCTTCTCCGATGTGCCCGCTTGGACCGTCTGGAGGTCTGCGTCCAGACGAGCCGTGACATCTCCTGCGGGGAGTGTCTCGAAGAAGGCGAGCTCCTGTCGCAGCAGCGATTTGAGGTAGTTGTAGCGCAGCTTGCGGACGAGGCGCTCACCAAACAGGGACCAGGCGCCGCAGTGCAGCCAGATGAGGCAGAAATTGGCGATGGTGACCCATATCACATACAGAATCCTTTCGTTGACGGCGGACTGGACGGATGACGAGTCTTCGGAGGTGGTGCTGCATGAGGTGGAGTTCAGCTCGTCGACAAGCTGGCCGAAAAGAATGCCGAGGAGTGGAAAGGGGATACCGGCTCCAATGGAAGCGATGGCCCCAACTGTGATAAGTATTGTGTCCAGAAGTGATTCCTTTGGGGTGAGGAATAGTAGCCTGAAGTAGCCCTTGGTAGGGGCCAGACTGAAGTTGGACAGGGAGAAAGGTTTCTGTGGGAGTGGGATGTTAGCAAGCGCCGCGTGTTGCTGGATCGGCATCCGCTGATAGCCATATCGAGATGTCTCACCTTGGTTTCTTTCCGACCCTGGGATACCGTTTCAGCGTTTCTGGAGCCGTCTGCCGGCGCAGACACAGCGTCCGACATGGTGAAGCACGTGTGTTTGCAGCTCTGGGAGCGGCCACGCTGTGCGAGGAGAGGGACTTGGACTTGTTCTCTGAATGCCTCGGCAACACAAGGACACAGAGGACACAGTCACAAGCGAGACAAGCAAAAGAGAGACGCTGGTCGGGGATAGATTCAGAAAAAGGGGAAAGGCCTGAGGTCACATTGAAGTGGCCAGCAGATGGGGGCAAGAAGAAGTCTCCCGAGAAGGACAACTCAGCACATACATGCTCACTACGGAAGCCAACATTCAACCGAGATGCCAATGGCCCCTGCCACTGGGCGCTCTGGGGATCCGTACAGAAACCGGGGCCATTGAAGGCGCATCGCGGTGGCACCGATCGCCGGAGGAGTTTAGGGCAGCGGCCAAGGACGTATTGAAAGACCTTCGCGGATCGGCGGGAAATGCGAGGGCTCTGTTTTGGTTGCAACCTTGGGAAAGGGGCCCATGCCCTCCACCTTGGATGCCCACAAATTACGTGAGAGCTTGAAAACCTTGGTTGGACCCTGTGGGACCAGACGTGGTGAGGTGCAGCTGGAGAGGGGCGACAAGGAGCCCTACGGTGTGTGTACTGCGACGTATTAGTGCTAGGTAGGCAGGCGAGTAGGACGGTTGCATGTCGCATGCCGGGAGGGGAGAGAGGGTGTGATTGGAAGACCTCCTTCTGGAAGGGGGGGGGGGGATCGATGCAACAACGGTAGTTGACTTTACTTTACTTTACGTGACTTGACTTGACTTGACAAGACAAGACTTGACAAGACAAGACGCATCACGCTTCCCAGTTCTTCTGGAAGCTTTCGAAGATGTGACACTCGCAGCAGCCTCATGGTGGGATCCTCGTCGTCGTCGTCGCTTGCCTGGCCTGGACGAGTGGGACCGCAATGAAAAGTTCTCCTGCGCTGATGACGTTGAGAGACTGCTTCTGTGTGTCGCAACCGAGTCGATCCATGTCGTGGGCGGATCAGATAAAAATTTGTGGTGCCTGTGCTCCGATGCCACTGGCGGGCGCCGGGGGGGAGAGCTCGTTCCGCCGAGCATGGTCGGATCTGATAACTTTAAGCAGGCATTTCCTCGGCACAAACGCAATCTCTGCACGACTGCCGGCCACCTGCGCAGGCCCTCTTGGCTGGCTTGGCTGGGTGCGTACCAAGTACCTGCTTGTAGCACGCCAGACACGCCTAGTCAGGTACCCCTGTCCACTGGTTGCAATCTGATGATCTGATTAGATCAAGACGATCAAGAACACGCACCATCCGCCTCCCCCTGTCGCCTGCCCCTGTCGCCTCCCCCCTGCATTTTTCGTGCCGACAAAGTACGTACCATCCTAACACCTCACCTGCCCAGATATACCATAACATCTGCGTCCAGGTGCACATCATGGCGAGGTTCGGAAGGAGGTTCGGAAGGTTGCATCGAGTATGGAATAGCGCCGGAAACAATTTGTTCGGCTTGCCGGCGTGGTTGGGGTGGGGTTTGGTGAGAGTTACGGTGATGCTCCTGACACCAACGACACCAACGACTTTGGCAGGGGCTTGCTTCTTGCGACGATTCTCCAGCAACAAAAGAAGAGGGCGAAGCACAGCAACTGACAGTACCGGAAGAAGTAGGCAGGTACTATTGGAAAGCACGCTGGTTGTTCCAGGGCGGAGATGCCTGATCCCTTGCCGGCCGGCCCCCCCTCTCCGGCCGGATCAATATGGAAGGAACACCTCGTCAGTGGCAAACGCTCGACGCTTGACGCTTGTCTTCCTCCTTCCCTATACGGTGCACCTCCCATGGCATTAGGTACTAGAGGTGGTACCTTAGGCAGCCTATGCAACACTGATTTGCAACTCTGCTAGAGCGATACCTCCTCGTCGACTTCGTCCGGCTGACGAGACCACTCCACCTCCACTCCATGCCACGCCCGCCGAGCCGGATTCCGCATGCAAAATGTTCTTTCTTCTCTTGCTCGCAACACCACAATCGCCTCCCCTTCCATGAACACGTCGTATCCACACCAAGCCTTCTGTTTCATGGATGGACACCCCTTGGATTGAATGCGCCAGCGATGTCGGCCCGTCCCAAGTCGGATTCCGAGGCCATGGAACCTCGTGTCTGTGGATGCCGTCGATCGGCCATGCACGAACCCACAATCGCAGTCGATCCGTGAATTCGCGCCTTCGCAGCTTCTCTTGTGCATGTCGACGCCGTTCATGAAGCCGTTCTCTCAAATCTAGCAGAGTGTCGCGTCGTACTCTACCTCGTCACACCGGACGAGCTTTGCTGACAGCGCCGTGGCCTTCTCGACGGTATTCATGCATCGCATAGTCCCATCGCCTCTCCCGCTTGACCCATCACGATACCCATCATGACTCCCACGATACCCAATCCCTTGCCTGCCACTCTTTTCCCGTCTCTCACCACCCTATTCGACGCCCCAAATGCCTCCTCACGACCCTCATCCTACCGGGAGGAGCGCGTAGTAAGATGCCGCAAGCTTCCGCGAGCCCACTCCTCAGCAGCGCCCCAAGCCATTGCGCGCAGTTTTGCCGGCTTCTTGCTGTCTCTGACGGGCGAAGATGAGGTGGTATTCACCCTGCATCATGCCGGCGACGATCAGTTGTCTGTGCATGAACCCGACAATACCTCTGCGACCCAACATGTCGTATATGCAACGAAGCAAGACGGTCCTGAGCAGGAATGCACGGCCACCATCCTCGATGCACAAGAGCGATATGTGACGACAGACTTTGCCCTTATCTTAGGCCAGGCGCCAAGCGAGGCGCTCAAGGTATGATCGCGCAACTGGAAGCCCCCCCCCCCTATGGCCCTTGGAGAGGCCGTGCTAACATCACATGAAGCCATTCACAGCCATCCTCTTCGAAAACTCCCTCACAGTGAGCTACGCCGGTAATCTCGTCCCGGAATCCTTTGAAGAGGCCCTGCTTGGGGATCTCCTGAGATGGCTCCCTCCCAGCAGCCCGAACCAGAACCAACAAGACGTTCCTCTGTCCGTTCTCAACTATCCGCCTCAAACAATACCTTTCCGGGCCACGTCGGAAAATGGGGATGGATCCGTCCTGCTGCACGCTGAGTTCACCAAGCGCGCGAAGGAGCATCCCGACCGACCAGCCTTGGACTTCCTTCGATCTCTTGCACCCGATGGCCAATCGGGAGAACACGACATCTTTACCTACGCTGAGTTCGACCGTCTGTCATCCGAGCTCGCCGAACACATTCTCCATCTCACACAGTCCGTCACTCTGAACTGTGGACGGCTAGTGGTGCCAGCCTTCCTCTCGACGTCTCCCGAACTGTATCTCTGCTGGCTTGGTGTGCTCAAGGCCGACTGTGCTTTCTGCCCCCTTCCCGTAGATGCACCTGTGGAGCGTCTCCATGGCATCCTGGAGGAGACCTCTTCCACGGTGATTCTGGGCCGAGGACCAGCCCCCGAAACCCTCTCATCATTGGTCTCACTCTCAGCTGACCCTCCCCGCCAATGGGTCGACGTAACGGCCTTCGTGGCTGCACGCCGCAGAAGGAACAGCGACACCTCCAGCTATCCCGACCTCGGTCTCCCATCCATCAAGGGCGCCGACCTCGCCTATGTGATGTACACCAGTGGCTCGACAGGCAAGCCCAAAGGTGTGCAGATCACCCACCATGCGGCAGCGTGCAGTATTTCCTCGCACGTGGAGTTCGCACCCCGGACCATTGACGGCCAGCCTCCGCGATGGTTCCAGTTCGCGGCTCCGACGTTCGATCCATCGGTCATGGAAATTTTCACCACTCTGTCCATTGGCGGGACGCTATGCTTCTGCGAGCGGAGCACGTCGCTCACAGACCCAGAAGCAGTCATCACCGCGTTGTCCGCGACCATCATGATGGCCACGCCTAGCATGGCAGCCCTTCTCAGGCCGAGAAAGGTCCCCACGCTGAAGCACCTGTGGACCATGGGCGAGGCTCTGGGCCGGAAGGTGATTGAGAACTTTGCCTCAGACTCCTTCATCAACAGGGACGAGGGTGATGTGAGGTATCTGCTCAATGCGTACGGTCCCACCGAGGGCAGCATCAACTGCACCCTTCAAGCGGATTTCTCCGTCAAGCAGCGCGGGTCTAACATCGGAGGCGCGTTGGCGACATGCTCGATGTTCGTGCTGGACGCTGATTCTCGCGAGCCAAGGCCTGTACCCCTTGGTTTCAGTGGCGAACTCGCCATTGGCGGTCCGCAAGTGAGCCCCGGCTATCTGAACCGGCCAGAGCAGACCGCAGCTGCGTTCGTTGACAGCGCGAAGTATGGTCGCCTGTATAGAACCGGTGATCGTGCACGAATTGTGCGAGGCCTGGATGGCAACTTCGTGATCGACTTCCTCGGCCGCATTACCACCGACCAAGTCAAGTTAAGCGGTCGCCGTGTCGATTTGGGGGACATCGAGGCGGTCATTGCCACTGTGCCCGCAGTCGCTGAGGTGGCGTCCATCGCCCACCAGCAGCGCCAAGGTGAGAAGGGCAGTGAGCAAGTCGTGATCTGCATCGTGCCCAGAGAGGGCTCAGATGCGCAGCAACTTCTCAGAGAATGCCAACAGGTGGCCGATGCCCAGTTGCAACCATACATGCGTCCCAAGCGGTACTTTGTCGCTGAAGTCATGCCTCGGTCGGCTGCTGGCAAGATTGACCGCAAGAGGATCACCACCATGGTCTCTGCGCCCAACTGTCCGGAGTTGACAGAGCTTGTACCCAAGGGTGGATCCCGAACGACTTCGACAGAGTGGCAAGAGAATGAGACCAATGCCAAAATTCTTGCTATCTTGGCTGAGGTGACTGGTCTCTCTTCTGAAGAGATAACGCCTGATGCAGGCCTTCAGTCGATCGGTCTTGATAGTCTGCGGGCTGTGAGATTCTTGCAGCAGCTTCGTGTCTTGGAGATTTCTGGACTCGCCATCAACGACGTGCTCGCGACATCCACTGTGGCAGAGCTCGTCAGCCTTTGCACGGGAGGTGCTGCAAATGAGGCCCAGACGGCCCGGTCAAGTAAGCAACAAGCAAGATCAACTGAGTGGTCCAAGCTAGCCGGAAAATACCACCAAAAACATCTGGGCTCTTGCGCAGAGGCCTTGTCTCTGCAGGAGGGCGATATTGAAACTGTTCTGCCGACGACATCGACCCAGGCCGGTATGCTCGCTAGTTTCTTGCGGAGTCAGCAGCTCGCCAGCAGTGATGGTGCTGTCCCTGCTAGCTACATCAACCACTCTGTGTATGAGATCGCCCCTGGCCATGACGTGGAGGCTGTGGTGAAGGCATGGGAGAACAGCTTGGCCCGCAATGAAATGTTGCGAACCGTGTTCGTCCAAGTCGACGAGGAAGTTTCGCCTTTTGCGCAGTGCGTTCTCTCCAAGTCTAGTGAGCACGCTGCCATCAAATTACAGCGTTACAACGCAGGCGACTTTGAGGAGTCTATCCAGATCGCCCTCAAGGATGCTGAAGCCAGCATCCATCTCGAAAGACCAGCTTTCAAAATTGCTTTGGTGTCGACGGCTGAGAAGGACGCCATCATACTCAGCCTTGCCCATCCCATCTTCGATGGCGGATCTTTGCAGCTCATGGTCCAGGATGTCGCGCGTGAATTTTATCAGAAAGAGCCACTATTCAGGACATCTGTGACGGAGGCCGTCTCCAGGCACTTCTCTTCCGACCGTGAGGCGTCCGCAACATACTGGCGTAAGGACCTTGAGGGTAACTCGTCAGAGCCGTTTCCATGCCTGCGGGCCACCCAGCCTGGTGCGGACAAGGATGTGCCAGACCATTCGATCGTGCTGTCGAATCTGCGCATCGATGACCTTCGCAGCAAGTCCAGGCAACTCTCCTCATCTCCCCTGGCTGTCCTCCACGCCGCCTGGTCCCTGATCCTCTTTGCCTACACCGGAACGACCAGCGATGTCACATTCGGCAGCGTCATCTCCGACCGTCTCGACGAAGACATGGCCAAGTGTTTTGCGCCAACGTTCGTCACCGTGCCCATGCGTGTTTCGTTGCCCCTCGTCAATGCCAGGTCTCCAGCCACGGTCGCCGAAGTCGCACAGAGGCTGACCAAGGCGAACATCGACTCCCTGAACCACCTGCACACACCTCTATCCTCTGTGCTCAGTGCAGAAGGTGGTCTACCATACGACACATTGTTCGCCTTCCAGGACTTCCCGGCGGAGAATGCCGCGGAGGGTGGACTCTACTCCAAGATCACGTATCCGCCGATGAAGAACGACTTCGCTGTCATGGTCGAGGTTTGGCCGACAATCTCGGGCCAGATCGAGCTGAAGGCGACGTATGATCGCAAGATCCTAGATGTCATGGCTGCAGAGTGTATGGTCAGGCAGTTGGATGCCGCCATCCAGTTCATCCTCGAGCAACCTGGGACATCTTTCCTGGAAGGCAAGACCCAACTGCCTCAGGACCTGTCATCTGGCTTCGCAGCCGAGTGGTCTGAGATCCAGGGCGAGGAAATGATTCTTCATAGGCCATTTGAGAAGCATGCTGCCGAGAAGCCGGACGACCTGGCAATGCTGTTCCAGTGGGATATGGAGGGCAACTCTCCAGCAGTGCAGATGACATATCGAGAGCTGAACCAGGCTGCAGAGAACCTGGCCAATAAGCTTGTGTCCGGGTTGGGAACTCTTGAGAACAGAGTCGTCCCGCTCTGCATGGAGAAGTGTCCAGAGTTGTACATCGCAGTGCTCGGTGTTCTCAAGGCTGGCGGAGCATGGTGTCCAGTTGACCCGTACTCGCCCCCCGCGAGACAGCATGATATCATCAAGAGAGCCGACGCATCAACTGTGCTAGTAGCCCATTCCATGAGCAACTTGAGCCCTGAGGCTGTCCCAGACGGCGTCGAGGTAATCGACATCACCTCATGCTGGACTCGGCCGCAATTCCAGGTGGTCAATGGGGACAGCCCAGATCTCCCGAGCCCCAACTTCCAACCCGCCAACATCGCCTACCTGATCTTCACGTCCGGCACAACCGGCCCACCAAAGGGTGTGCCTATCACCCACGCCGCCGGATCCGCCGCCATGAAGTCCCTCTCCGAAGTCATCCCTCCCAGCCCTCAAAACATGGCCAGCCAGCCCCTCCGCTGCATGCAATTCTCCCAGTTCACCTTCGACGTCTTTGTGCAAGATCTCTTCTACACGTGGCGCTGCGGTGGCGCTGTTATATCCGCAACCCGCGAGATCATGATCGGCTCCTTCGCGCGTCTTGCCAACAGTGCATGCGCGACACACGCACATCTGACTCCCGCATTTGGCTCAACCGTGCCCAGGAAAGACCTCGAGACGTTGAGAGTTATCACCATGATCGGCGAGAAGCTTGGACAGAGTGTTGCAGATGATTGGGGTGCCAACATGCTCTCGTACAATACGTACGGGCCTGCCGAGGCTGCAGTAGTGTCAACCGTCCGGCAGTTTGGCGCTGATGGCCCACCTACTGATGTGCGAAGTTCGAACGTCGGCTGGCCTCTGCCGTCATTGGGCGCCTATGTCATCGAGAATGGCAGGCCTGTGATGAAGAATGCCATAGGCGAGCTTGTGCTGGCTGGGGTGCAGCTGTCCAAGGGTTACTGGGCTGCACCGGAGATTAGCGCCACCAAGATGGTGTACAACGAAGCGCTGGGTCAAAACATCTACCACACAGGCGACTTCTGCAGACAAATCGCAGACGGAAGCTTCGACTTCGTGGGCCGAAATGACGACCTTGTCAAGATTGCCGGACAACGTGTTGAACTCAGCGAAATTGCGCATGCAAGTCGGGACGGCCATCCCCTGGTCGACCAAGTCGAGGTCCTGTATCCCAAGCGACCGGGATCCGAGACGGACAATGTCCTTGTCTGCTTCCTCGCAGCTAAAGCTCTCGACGACGGCAGCAACACAGCTGCGGTCGTCGTCCAAGATAAGCGTGCCTCTGAAATCGCTGCCACGGTGCTCAAGAAGGCACAGTCACTGCTTCCCAAACACATGGTGCCAACAGTGACATTAGTTTTGACCAAGATCCCGCGAACGCCGTCTGCAAAGGTCGATCGGAAGGAGCTCATCCGTCTGCTGGCGACCGTGGATATGCAAAAATGGGATGATGCGTATAAGGGAATCAAGTCAGCTGCGGTCTCGGCTGAGGAGTCGGAGTGGGCTGAGAAGTACGGCCCTCTTGTCGGTGCCGTCGTCGAGGTGGCGAGAGTTCCAAGGGAAGATGCCACGGCGGGCAGCAGCTTGGCCGCTATTGGTCTAGACTCGATCAAGGCGATCCGGTTGACGGCTAAACTCAGGGCCGCGGGATACAAGGTCTCGGTGTTGGATGTCTTCAGATGCCGGACGCTGGGCGAAGTCTCTGATCTGCTGGTACCGCTGAAGGCCGCGAAGGAAACGGAGACCAAGTTGGGCCAGGAGGCTGATGCGGATGATTGGGCCGCATCGCTTCTCAAATTCCAGCAGAAATGGTACGGGCCCGCGTGCTTATATCTGCAGAAAACACACTTCAAGGTCGCACCGACGAGCACCACCCAAGAGGGCATGTTGACTGAGAGCATGCGTGAGCCGCTCTCTTACTGGGGCGTCCACTGCTTTGAACTGAGCCCCGAGGTCGATGTCGAGAGGCTTCGCGGTGCTTGGTCCCACGTTGTTTCTCAGACGGAAGCTTTGAGGGTCGCTTTCGTACCCACTGCCGCACTGCCGGAGGCCCCCGAAGATGAGAAGATAAACTCCACGTTCTTGCAAGTGGTATATGACAAGCTTGATCTTCCATGGTCGAAGACGTTCGTTGGAGACGGCGACATTGCCAAGGCCGTCCGCACGCAGTTGGCGAGCATCGCCACCAAGCACCACGGTGCTGGATACTCGCAGCCCCCTTGGCACATCGAGATCCTTGCTCATGTCGACAAGCGGTACATGGTTCTTAACTTCCACCATGCCATCTATGATGGTGACTCGATGGGCTTCCTTGAAAACGACGTCCAGTCTGTCTATTCTCAGCTCAAGCTCACGGGTGATCGGTGCCAGCTCAGCGAAGCCATGACACGCGTCACACTTGAATCAGACGTAGAGGCTTCCACTGTCTTCTGGCAGAAGGAGCTCCAAGGCTTCGATGCCAGCGAAAGCGGTCGGCTGATGAATTCAAAGAAGTCCACTGCCTCCGGCTCAATCGTCCACAGAACGCAGGAGATCCAGATGAATATCTCTGCTCAAGACTTGGCCGACTCTGCGGAGGGATTTGAGTTTCTATCCACCACAACAGTACTGCGCGTCGCATTTGGTCAGATGCTCTCTGAGCTCATGGAAAGCCCTGACGTACTCTTCGCGGAGATCAGGTCCGATCGCGTGATAGATCCCCGGCTGCAAGATGCGGTGGCGCCGCTTGTTTCTGTGATTCCGGTCCCTTTCAGGTCGACTGGGAGCCCGAAAGGTCTCATCAAGGACCAACACCGACTGGCACGCGAGGGGATGCGCAACCGATCAGTTCGATCCAGTCTCATCCGGAACTTGACTGGAAAGTCTGCTTCTGAACCACTCTATCCTGCCGTGTTTGTCTTCCACCCGCACTCCAGCGAAGACCCCATGGCCGGTACACAACTCTGGAGCAGGATGGACGACCTGGTTGATATCGCTGTTGAGCACCCCTTGGCCCTGAATGCTTTCGAAACGGCAGATGGGCACACCACGCTTTCCTTCTCCATCGACGAGAACCTCATGACTGCTGCCCAGCAGAGTGTCTTCCTCCGCCAGATCGACGCCCTGGTAACTTCTCTTGTGTCTCACCCAGATGAGGAAGATATCAATAACTTGAACGATTTTTTCCCTCGAGGGCTGCAGTCCATCTCTGCTCCACGTGAGAACAGCGGCTGTCCAGCCAACCACATGCCAACAATCTGGATTGAACACTACGCCCGTGAGCATCCAACATGGAAAGCTGTCGAGGTGGCAAGCGCCATCACCGACGATGGCGCTGAGACGGTCTCTTGGACATACGCTGAGCTGGACAAGAAGTCGAACCAAATTGCCTCTTTCATCCTGTCGCAAGGCGTCTCTGCACAGATGATCGGCATGTGTCTTGACTCAACTCTGATCTCCTTCGCGGTGCTGATTGGTATCATGAAGTCCGGCAATGCCTATGTTCCCATCGAGAAGGATCTGCCCCAGGAGCGAAAGATGTTCCTCCTTGAAGACAGCGCCGCTCCCATACTTTTCACTTCTGGCAACCTCTTTGACCGCCAATCGGAACACAACGTCAAGCATATTATCGACGTTGAACAGCCAGATTTTCTCGTTGCCCTTGATCAGCAGCCTGACACCCTTCCCGCCAACGACGTGGACCTTGATGGCAATGCCTACCTTCTCTATACATCTGGATCCACTGGCAAGCCCAAGGGCGTCCGAGTCAGCCGGCGCAACCTGAGCTCCTTCATGGAGGGTCAGTCACAGCTCATCTGTGAAGAAGTCCCATCCACACCCGGCCTCGCCGGCAAGGGCAAGTACCTCTGCCTTGCCAGTCGCGCTTTCGACGTCCACCTGGGAGAGACTTTCCTAGCCTGGCGTCATGGTCTCTGTGCTGTCTCCGCGTCACGGACCATGCTTCTTGACGACCTCGAGCTGGCTCTCAGAAACTTGCATGTCACTCACGCCAGCTTCGTTCCATCTTTGCTGGATCAGACTGGGCTGAGGCCAGAGGATGTTCCTGAACTTCGCTTCCTTGGTGTCGGTGGTGAGAAGATGACGCCGCGAACACAGTCCATCTGGGCGTCTCCTCGCCCTGGGCCTAGAGAGGAAGCAGGCCACCAGGTGTCGTTGATCAACGCCTACGGCCCCACGGAGGCCACCATCGGCTGCTGTTCTGGAAGGCTCTACACGGACTCCGACACACAGAACATCGGTCGACCGTTAGGAGACTGTGTGGCACATGTCCTTGTCCCTGGATCTCTCGCGCATGTCAAGAGGGGCATGCCCGGTGAGCTTTGCTTTACTGGCAGCTTCGTTGGCAACGGTTATCACAATCGACCCGACGCCACCGGGTTCGTCGACAATTTCCACGGAGAGAGGATGTACCGCACCGGTGACATTGTGGCACTTATGCCTGATGACACCATCTACTTTCTTGGTCGGAAGGATGACCAGGTCAAGGTTCGCGGTCAGCGCCTTGAGCTTGGTGAGGTGTCTGAGGCAATCCGCGCTGCTGCTGCCGAGGCCTCCAAGGCTGAGGAAGCGCAGTGGGAACACGAGAAAGTCGATGTGCAGACGCTCCTGCTCAAACATCCTGACTTCATGCGCCAGCAGCTGGTGTCTTTCGTCGCTGGTGCCGGTGCTTCTAAGAAGGTGAAGAGCGGCGAGCCGCCGATCTTCCTCGAGGATGAGTTCGCATCGAGCAATGACGCCCTCATACCCATCGTGAAGCGAACTCACCCGGCGTACATGGTGCCCGATCTTGTTGTACCGGTCTCGTACATGCCGCTCACGCAGACATCAGCCAAGGCAGACACAAAGCTACTGAAGTGCCTGTTCAACAACATCCCCGCCGCGCAGCTCTTTGGTGGTCACTACGGCCAAGCTGATAGCGGCAACAGCGATGTGCCAAGCGCAAGGGAACTCACACCCCAAGAGAAGAAGATTGTTGAAATCGCGCAGAGCTTCTCGGCGATAAACCCTAGTGGGCTCGTCGTTCGCCCCGACACCACCATCTTCCAGCTCGGCGTCGACAGCCTGGGGGCCATCAGCGTGTATGCCCGCATGAAGAAGATGGGTTACGAGTGCTCCGTAGCGACGATCCTGAGCGGCGCCACCATAGAGCAGCTCGCTGCGCTGCCCATCAAGAAAAAGGCCTCCCACAGGTCTGACCAGTCTGATTCCTCACCTGAGTTAACCGGCACAATGACACCGATGACCGAGGTCGGCGAGTCCATCTATCTGGACACTTCTGCGATCTCCGGTCTTGAGCCAGGCAGCGTAGCCACCGTCAGGCCTTGCTTGCCTCTTCAAGAGGTACTCGTTGCGCAGTCCATGGCCAGCGAGGCGGAGGGCGAGACACTCTACGTCAACCACATTGTCCTTGAAATGCCCGACAGCATCGACATCGCCCGCCTTATCAACTCTTGGGACAAGATCATCGCTGCCAATGAGATCCTGCGGACTTGTTTCAAGCACACGGAGAAGGGTGTCGTGCAGGTGGTCTTCAAGCCGGAGGCGATGCCGCTGGTATGGAGCCAGGTCAGGACTGTCAATGACATGAATCAGCTTCAGGGCTCGCTGGGTCATCAAATGGTCAGCAACATCGAGACGCAGCCACCGATCCGACTCACTATGGTGTTATCTGACAATGTCTTCATCCTGTCCATGCACCACGCTCTTTACGATGGCGAGTCCCTCCCGATGATCGTGGAAGATGTCAAGGATACATACCTGCATGGCTCGACCAAGCCCAGACCAGCCATCGGTGCTTTGGTAGACTACATCTCGCGCAAACGGACCAACTCAGTGGAGGAGACCAAGAAGTACTGGACCGATGTCCTCTCTGGCTGGACTCCCGCTGAACTCGCCACCGCCTCCTTGTCTGCCTCCGAAAGGACCGAGACCACCGTCAACACACGCACATTTACCCGGTCACTCAGCGCCCTCGAGCAGGAGTGCGCCAAGCACTCCTTGACACTTCCTGCCCTAGTGCAAGGTATCTTCGGCGTGGTATTGGCGCAGCTGCACAACTACGGGTCCGCGACATACGGTGCCGTCATCTCAGGCCGCACCATTCCTGTCGACGGGGTTGAGCGCATGGTGGCACCATGCATCGTCACCCTGCCTCAGCGAGTCAACCTGCGCAAAGCCTCGACCGTCAACGAAGCTGTGGTCTCGTCGCAGAAGGCGGGCTTTGAGGTGCTCAACTATCTGCACACCGCGACGAGGGACATCCAGGCTTGGCTGGGTGTGGACCAACCGCTCTTCGATGCCATCTTCTCCTTTGCCCGGAAGTTCGCAAAACAGGATGGCGAGGAGGAAGACTTATTCAAGGAGCGTGAGAGCCAGATGATCCTCGACTACGCGCTCGCCGTAGAGTGCGAAGCAGATAGTGAGCAGGGCAAGCTCATCCTCCGTGCTGGCTTCACGCCCGTGTTCGGGTCCTCACTGCAGGCAGATCTCCTGCTGGAGAAGATAGAGCTGCTTGCTGAGGCAGTGCTGAGAGGCGAGAAGGCCTCGGTCGGGGAATTTACGGAGCTCAATGATCTTGAAAGAATCGAGCCCGCGAACACCGATGATGGAGAGTGGACGTCGCTGGAATCTGGGATCAAAAAGGCCGTCGCCGACTTCTGCAAGATTTCATCCGCAGGAATCTCAAAGTCGACCCCATTCATCCACATGGGCATCGACTCGGTCACCGCTATTCGATTCTCGCGCAAGCTTCGCGAGAAGGGCATCAAGGCCACCGCCTCGCAGGTCATCCGCTCTCGGTGCATCGGTACTCTGGCGCAACAGGTCGAAGCGAAGAGCGCCTCGAACAACACGACCGACGCAGCACGACGACCCAACGAGGCCCAGATGGCTAAGCTCACCGTCGATGCAAGGCCCTGGGCTGAGAGCGACGAGGTGGAAACTGTCTATCCTTGCACACCGTTGCAGACTGGCATGCTCAGTTTGACGCTGGCAGTCGACCCCAGACTGTACTCCCACCACCACGCTGTCACCCTCTCCGCTCAAGTCGACATCGGTCGCCTGAAGGAAGCATGGGCCGCTGTCGTCGCAAAGAACGACATCCTTCGCACCGCATTCCACTGGCGTTCCGGGGCTGAAGTTCCGTGGGCGGCCGCAGTCCACAGGCAGCCATTGATACGCTGGCAGACCGTAGAGACATCGAACGTCGACGACGCGCTGAACGCCATCAACGACGAGACTAAGTACCTGGGCCACGTCGACTTTGAAAGGTCACCCGTTAAAGCGACTCTCATCAAGAGCAAAACCCAGACAGTCCTCGTCATTTCCATGCATCACGTTACTTACGATGGCATGTCCGTACCCTTCCTCTTTGAAGACCTCCAGCGCGCCTACTTGGCCCAATCCTCAATCGACCGCCCGCCGTTCTCCCAAGCCGCCCTGGCTATCGCGCAAACCACCAAATTTGCCTCGGACTTCTGGTCCCGCCAGATGCAAGGCTACAGAGGCCTCGAGATTCCCCTGAGCGAGGCCGAACGAGCCGCGCGGATGCTCACTGCCGCGACGCTCTCTCTACCCATCGACGCGGAAACCGCCGTCGCGGTCCCGGACGTCGCGATGCTCGCCTTCGCCAAAGCGCTCAGCTGTCTCGTTGGCGCGCGCGACGTCGTCTTCGGACAGGTCGTTTCGGGCCGCAACATTGCCGTCGATGGCGCTGAGGCTGTCCTGGGCCCCATGTTCAATACCGTCCCGTTCCGACTGCGGCTGTCACAGACGCTGGCGACTAATAGGGATGTGCTGGACCAGATCAGACAGTTGTCCGAGGAGGCGATTGACTTCCAGCACGCGTCGCTAGCGGATGTGCAGAAGGCTTGGCGGCAACAGGTTGGTGGGGTTGCTGCGGCTAATTTGTTTGATAGCTTGTTTGTCTTCCAGAAGACGGTAACCTCGGAGGAGGAAGAGGAGCAGAGTGAGGAGCTTTGGCAGGCTTATGAGGGTGAAGGAGGCGCGCAGGCGCCGGCGGAGTATGCGCTGAATTTCGAGGTTGAGCAGCTGGAGCAAGGCATCCTGGTCCGAGCGTACTCGAAGCTTAATGATGAGCGGCTGGGTGCTTTCTTGGGGGACTTCAAGGCCGCATTTGATGATGCCGTGGCTCATCCTTCTGGAATGGCTCTGGGCACCCCCAAATCACTAGCCCAGGTTCCTCTCGAGGCCATCCCGACCACAACAAACGACTCTGCCGTATCAACCTTTGACCAGGGGGCTGTTGATCAATACAGCTCGACCCTCATCCAGGCCTTGTCCAACTTTGCCGATGTCACACCCGACCAACTGAACTTGGGCACAAGCATCTTCTCTCTAGGCGTCGACTCAATCAGCGCCATCACCATCGTATCCCAGTGTAAGCACAGAGGCATGAAGCTCAGCGTGGTCGATATCATCCAGGGCATCACCATCGGCAGGATCTGCGAACTCGCTTACGCCAAAGCCAACAAGTCCAAGACAGCCAGCGTGACTCAGCCGGCCCAGCCCATGCTGGACGATGCCACCAAGCTCATCGCACTGTCAAAATTGGGCGTCGGAGAAGAAGATATCGAGGATGTCCTCCCTGTGCTTTCGGGCCAGGAGTACCATCTTGCAGCCTGGCTTAAGTCCGGCAGGACGATGTACGAGCCATCATGGGTATTCCGCACCGAGGAGCCACTAGATGTGGAGAGACTACGCCAGTCGTGGGAGACGCTGAGGCTGCAGCACAGCGTCCTTCGCTCAAGCTTCGTTGCGACCAGCTCGGACCGCGCCGTGCAAGTCATCTGGAACACCTCTTTCATCAACCACGACACGCTGAACTTCACTGTCTCCGACGCCGGAGCCGATGGCTTGGAGGCCACCACCAGGGAGCTCGCTCACAAGATCGCTCGTGCTCCGTCCGACCTCTTCACGCCTCCGGCCCGCCTGCATCTCGTCCAAGGTGGTGCTGAAGGAGATGCGATCCTCGTGACGGTCCAGCACGCAGCGTATGATGCGTGGACCATGGTGCGCTTCCTGCAGCAGCTCGAGGCTCTGTACCAGGGCAGGATGATCCCCAAGCCCACACCGTTCGCCGAGTTCATCAAGCACACTCTGAACGATGAAAATGCCAACGACCTTGCCTTCTGGCGTCAGCACCTGGCAGGCGGCGAGTCCACGGTGATCCCCGCCACTCGCGCCGTCGACGCGCCCAACTCCAAGAAGCAGGCATTCATCATGTTCCACGGGTCCAAGGTCAACATCACCGCGCTGGAGTCCGTCGCGCGCAAATGTGGCACCACACCCCAAAGCCTTCTCGTCCTGGCATACGCCAAGCACCTCAGCCAGACGACGGGTACGCAACAGCCCACGTTCGCGCTCTTCCACCTGGGTAGGTCAAGCGCCTTCGAGGGAACCAGTGACTTGTACGGACCTACGATCAACATGCTGCCCTTCACGACGTCCATCGTCGGCGCAGAGCTCCCTGTGCTGCTCAGTCAGACGCAGACGGCCATGGCGTCGCGTGTGCCGCACGAGCAGAGCCGGCTGCGCGAGGTGCTTGCGTCGACGGGTGTCAAGTTCAACACGGGGCTGAACTTGCTATGGAACGATGGTTTGATCACCGGCGAGAAGCTCGAGGAGCAGACTGTCCCGCTGCTGAAGCCGTTCGCTATTGGTGTGCCGACCGACTATTCCTCTCCGACGGCCATCGAGGGCCGCACGGCGGTTGACGAGCTTGATACGG
Source organism: Juglanconis oblonga (assembly GCA_003012965.1). Taxonomy (NCBI): domain Eukaryota; kingdom Fungi; phylum Ascomycota; class Sordariomycetes; order Diaporthales; family Juglanconidaceae; genus Juglanconis; species Juglanconis oblonga. Next base: position 74,311 of record MUZH01004366.1, on the reverse strand, counting down.
AGTGGGTCTCTGGGGAGAACGTGTTTGTGGACGTTGGTCAGAACCACGAGACGGGATGTGTTGATTTCGGTGTGCGATGTGACGCTGTGGTATTCGACGAGAAGAGCCTGAGGGGCTTCGTGGAAGGATTCGAGAGCGTTATTGGAGACGTTGTTAGAGACTTGAGTGCATAGACGCGCGCGTCGCATGATTCTTACTGTTAAGATTGGGAGGCAAGAAAGGCACATTTGCATATTTGCTCTGGAGTTTGGGGAAAGAGGGGATGCCTCTAGGTTGCTTCGATATCTTATTTTAGTGTCTTTCTTACATTAACCGCATTAGCAGTTAGCATTTCCACAATGCTTCTTGTTCAACTGCCGACTCCTCCACGCCACCATCGTGATGCCGCCTTCGTCGCAGAACTGTCATCGCGCGTCCACCGCGGTCTGCCCCGATGGAACTGCTCCACCGGCGTCCCCACTGCATCCATCTTGGTCATCGGGGTAGGTGCTCCCCTCTGCGTACAGGCCAGTAGCTCGCGTGGCATCATCACGCCTTCCATCTCACGGGGAGGGTATCTTTCGCTGCCGAGGACCTCGTGGGCGTGGCTGCCGGCGGCCTCGTAGATCTGGCCGGGCTGTGGACCAAGATAGTCGAATCTGCGGATCCTAATGGGGTCGTTCAGAGTCCCCACGGGAGGACCCCAGTATCCGACAGGCATCGATGGCGGCAGCGGCGATGCCGGCTTCTTTTTCTTCGGTCTCAGAGCGAAAAGGTGCTGGTAGATCCCGCGGCCGGTCTTGTCGCATTTGCTGCTGGTGCTGCTGGGGCTGCTGCTGGGGCGGCGACGGCGCAAGACGAGGCGCCGGAGGTATAGTAGCGCGGACAGGCCCAGGAGGAAAGCGAAGAAGGCCGTGCAGCCGACCACGACGCCGACCAGCTTGTCGTGTGGTAGGCCTGCCGGGTTTGGGTTTGCGCTGGAGATCGGGGTGGTGGTGGAGGCGGAGGAGGTCCTAGCTATTGGCGTGGGTGTAATGGCTGGTGGTGATTAGCGACGTGCGTCCGTATCGGCACTTGGAGAAAGAGCAGTGCTCGAAAGCATGATGGTGAACGAAGTCACCAATCCTCGTCGTACATGAGGTGTGACGCCATCCATTCATGGACGAAACGGCGATGATTTAGGTGCGCATGTGGGACAGTGCTCTCTCGCCCGTGGCGCTCTCCAATGGAAGCACCATTCGCGCATGCGCACATAAGCTCGTCGCGAAGCTATTGGCGGCGATCTTGATACAAAAAAAAACCCTTGAAAACGAGGACAAAAAGAGAGAAGAAGAAAGGAAGGGGGCTCCGGGGGAGGGGGATTCAGTGAAAAAACTGGCTTACTTGGCGTGGCGGCATGGTTGCAATCATACACACCAGAGCACTCCGTCCCCTTCTTGTCATCATAATAGAGTCTCCCTAGGTTCTTCTCCCAACACACAAAACTTCCATAGCCATTGTAGCCCATCCCGGCCCACTCGCCCTGCGCCACCTCGGGCCGCAACACGGCGGTGAAAGTCGTATCGGTGTCGGCGAACAGAGTCGACGTCGTGGTATTTGCCCACTCTCGAGTCTGGTTATGGGCGGTATCGACCACGGCAATATCATCAGGGGTGCCATCGGGCGACCCGCGGAAATAGGCCACCTCGGAGGATGTGATGCCATCCTGGGTCACGCAGTCGGCAAGGACGACATGCTCGTCTGCGTCCCGCGCATGAACCCGGCCGCGTGGGTTCTCCTTGGATTGCGGCTGAACGATGTTGTCCTCGTGAGCGACTCTGCTTGGGTTGATCCCGCGTGAGTAGTTGCTCTGGCGGAGTCTCATGGTCTTGGGCTGGACCAAGACTGATGAGTAGAAAAAGGAAGAGAAGAAGGTGGCGCTGCAAGACCAAGGAGACTGGAAGGTGATTATGATGGCAAAGAGGCGAGCGAGGCGCTCACGACCTTCCTGCATGACTATCTTTTCATGGTTCTGCTGGTCCCACTCGACGCGAACTGACAGATTGCGAAAGTGATTACACATGAAGGGAGGGAAAAGACTGCAGTCAGCAGTTCAAAGACAAGCAGAGGACGCCTCGTGGGGTGGGGGCGAAGAGGCCTCATGGTGTTTCAGCTGCGAAGATTCCCGTATTCCATGGCTTATGGCGTTCAAATGGCAGACCCGAGGCTGGGTGGTCCAGACTGGCAACCATGGACACAAACAGGGGGCAGGACGGGGCGAAGTGCTTCAACCTCGACTCCGGCCTGAGTCGCAGGGCAAGGTGATTCGGTGTTTGGAAATTGACGCTGACTACACCGGTCTGACCGATTGTGGCTGAGGCTGACGGTAGGCTTCCTCTGCATTCGAGAAGCTGACGACGACCGGTGGAACGATGAGAGGCCGCAACATGAGGACGTGGTGGTCTCCGTGCTCATGCCGGAATCTCGTACTCTCTCTCTCTCTTGCCCGCTCTCTGTGCAGAATAGCACGACGACGGATTCTCCACCGAGGCCCAGCTGTGCTCTTGCATCTCGACAAGCCCTTCTCAACGATGCCAACGTAGCAGCACCACAGGGACCGGGCTGCAGACCCGATCGCATTGTACTATAGCCCTCCACCACCCACGACCGGGACTTTTAGTCAAGTGCCGTGGCACCTTCAAATCAGAAAGGGGAACCAGGATACATACATGACCCAGGTACTGCGCCGCCGCCGCCCCCCCCCCCACAATTTTTTCTTCTTCTTCTTTTCTTCTTCTTTCCCTTTTCCCTTCCTCTCCTGTCATGCCTACGCGTACAGGAATCGAAGCTCTCACAGTGGGTGTCGACCGTAGCCGATTTGCAGTATATAGGTATGCAGCTGTCATATTAGCACAAGGCCCCATTTAGAGCTGAGGCTATAAGATACGGGAGTAGAATAAGAAAGTGTCCACAAGTGTACTAGGCACGTATTTCTTCCGAGCCTAAAAAGACTACAACTAAGCTTAGTTTAGTACTATCCGGGTTAATATTATAGTCACTATATATAGTCAGTGTAATATAGTGCAAATTCATAGTATTCAAAAGCGTGTCTCTTCTAGAAAGGGGGTCTAATGCTAGGCTAGCAGATACTATATCAGGGTGTTAGATGCAACGAAGTAAGAGGGTGTAGAGTATAGAGTATAATGCGTAGTAGCTAAGCAAAAGCAGTATATATTCGGGTATAAAAGACTGCTAATTCGTGCCCCCCTTCCTTTATTTCCTTATACTGGAGTTCTCCCCTTTTATCTTTAGCAGATGCCCCTTTATTCTAGCCGATCCTTAGCTTCGACTATATTTAGGTCTCTCGCTTTGATTATATCTAAATCTCCCTCTTCCCTAGAATAAGAAAACAAAAATCGGATACGAATGCCAAAAAACGATCCTGACCGGGTTTTCTCACGGGCAAAATGGACACAGTGGGAATTGAACCCACGACCTTTCACAGGCAGAGCAGTCTTGCGAATGCGAAGCGAAAATCATACCCCTAGACCATGCGCCCTATAGTTGGTTAGAAAGATTGCCGAAAAGCTTATTCATGATCCTTGGATTTTCTGTGACTGCGCAGGTGGTGAGGGGTTACCATCATAGGCTGTGTCATTGGTCGTATCATGGGTCGTATCATGGGTCGTAACATTCTCTGCATCTAGTAGTGTGTTAGGCCCACTTGCCAACACGAGTAAGTACCAGTACCAGCCCGCCGAGACCTGTCAAGCATACCTATAAGTAGTGTACAAAGTAAGAGAGCCTCGGAAGACCCACCCGACCGGCGCGGATCTACTTTGTAAATCCGACTTTGGCGATCAGAGTTGTCTCTACTTTGGTAGGTACTTTGTTATATACTATGTGAAACTTGCAGACTGGTGCTCGAAAGTACGAAGGGCTGTCTCCTCTCGGCCCTGAACGGCGCATACGAGAGAGACGGTGTGCCTGGACCGCGAACAGTGATTTCCGGTTTGTCACTATGCAGTACACAATGCCAGGAACCTCATGAAGCGAAGCTTTCGCCAAGGCACCTCGGCCGCCCGGTCGTGCATCTACCTTTGACGGCCGGGCCCCGAGACTTTGGATCGACGCTGGGGTCGCTCCCGACTTCCAGAGACGCAACCACCTCGTACAAAGTACACGTACTATGGTACTTTAGTATCTGCAAGATCTGCAAGACATTGCCCCATGTCGTCGAACGGGCCACTCCTGTAGCTTATCAGCTGCAGTGGATTCTGCACGGCCTCCCACCGCGAATAGGGCTCGCCGTTGCCACAGCTTCGATAAGAACCTCCACCGCGGTGGCGGACAGTGCTGATTGTGATGAAAATCCTTTACTGATATCCGTCGACTGCGCTCCATAAAGCCGTGGTTCATCGCAAGTCACGCGACAAGCCCGTAGCGGTCGCTGGACTCCCCCCCCCCTCCTTCTTCAACCTCGTGGCCGTCAAACTGCTGCCGATCTGAGTCCTCCCGGCACGACTGAACGACCGACAACCTCAGCCTCAACACCTTGATCACCATGAGGATCTCCGAAGCCCCCAGCCGGGCCAGCGCCTTCGTGCGCACCAAGGCACGCTCGGCCCAGCATGCCTTCACCAGCCGCTCCGCCTTCCAGGCCTGGATCGAGGCGCCCTCGTCCACCCTTGACGTCCACGGACGCCAGGCTCACTCCGACTCGGCTGCGCGATGGTCCAACGAAGACCTCGACCCGACACCCCCGGCCAAACGGACCTGGCAATGGTCCAACTACGTCTCCTTCTACTGGGCTCTGTCATTCGGCAACTGGACACTGGGCAGCACCATGGTCGGTCTGGGGTTGAACTGGTGGGAGGCCATCATCGTCATCTTCGTCTCGCAGGTCATCTCCTCCGTTGCCATGTTCTTCAACAGTCGGTGCGCCAGCGCATACCACATCGGATATCCCGTCGTCGCCCGGAGTGTCTTTGGCATGTGGGGCTCCTTCTACGTCGTGGCAGCACGCGCATGCCTGGCCATCATCTGGTATGGCATCCAGCTGTACCAGGGGAGTAGCTTCGTCTCGGTGATGTTGCGCTGCGTCTTCGGTCGGCTCTACGAGGACATCCCCAACGCCATTCCTGCATCTATGGGCATCACCACTTCAGGAATGCTAGCCTTCTTCCTGTTCTGGTGTGTGCACTTCCCCTTCTGCGCACTCAGGCCCTACCAGCTCAAGTGGTTCTTCTGGTTCAAGACGGTTGTCATGGTGCCTTCAATTCTGGGACTGTTCATCTTCTGTCTCGTCGACACAAAGGGCAACGTTGGCAGTGTCTACAGTGGGTCCGTGACAGGTAACAAGGCGTGGTACATTTTGCAAGCCATTAATGCTGGCATGGGTAACACGGTACGCCGCCTCGTTCCTGTCGAACCATCCAAAGCGCTTATCGTGAACTGATCTTCCTTTGCTCTAGGCCACCCTGATTACCAACCAGCCCGATATTGCCCGTTGGTCCAAGACCACGACCGGAGCCATGTGGTCCCAGCTGGTCACCAATCCCATCGCCGTCACTCTGTCCGCCTCCCTCGGCATCCTGGCCACCGCCGCTCTGAACAACGCTTGGGATCTCGGACTCTGGAATCCTTGGGACATGCTTGATGCAATCCTGGACCACTACTTCTCGGGCGGAGCGAGGACACTCGTCTTCCTCTGTGCTTTCTGCTGGATGTTCTCGATCCTGGGCACGAACATCGCCGCCAACATGATCCCCTTCGGCAGCGATCTGACCCTGCTCTTTCCCAAGTACTTCACCATCCCACGAGGCCAATTCATCGTCGAGTTCCTGGCTTTCGCGATCTGTCCCTGGAAGATCCTGGCCTCTGCCTCGATCTTTGAGACATTCCTGTCCGGGTACGGTCTGTTCATGGCCAGTGTTGCTGCTATCATGATAGCAGACTATTGGGTCATCACCAAGGGCAACGTATTCCTCGCCTGGTTGTACGATCCGACAGCGTCGAACAAGCATTACTACTACCACAAAGGATGGAACGTTCAGGCCTATATCGCCTACATCTGCGGTGTGGCCCTGCCTTTCCCGGGTTTCGTAGGCACCCTAGGTGCCAATGTCTCGTCATCGGCCACGCATCTGAGTGACCTCGGCTGGATTCTCTCCTTCACCGTCACCTTCGTGGTGTACGTCGTTCTCTGTACGGTGTGGCCCACTCGCAACCAGAAGGTGATCAAGGAGATGGGTTACGGCTGGGAATATGCCGTTGGTGACGAGTTTGTTGCCCCTGACGGCACCGTCATCGTGGAGCGAGATGATGTCGTCGTCGGAACGGAGCCTGTTGAGAGTATCCAGGCCGCTGTGGAGTTCAAATCCTGATCGGGTGAATATTTACATACTTTTTTCCCAGAAATTGATACGACGGGGCGTCTACCCGTACGGCTTCATTCCCAGTTCCTCCATGCCGCCGAACTCAGACGTGAAGATGCTCAGGCAGCGATGGCCTCGCTTACGCCTCAAGCTCAACTCTCCCGCTCTCAATAAGCCCTCCAAGCAGTCCTGTGACCAGGGATATAAGACCTGACAGCAGATCGTCGTTCATCGTATGAGCAACGGGGTCGCTCTGGAGATCAGACTGCATCCACGCATCCACATTTGACTGGGAAGTGGGCGTCAAGGACGTCGACAGTGACGACACTTGATTATTGCGCCCCGACAAGCGCCAATAGCCCCGGCCGGCTCGGTAGGTCATGTTCCGGGAACCTCCCCGCACCAGCAGCACCTCGGCGCTCTCAGACGGCCCCCCGGCAGCAGGCCGTCCCATCGCCGGCTCGTCGCTGTCGCGCCGGCCGGCCGGGCGGAATATTCCCCGTACCACCGGCGGGCCCAGCGGAGACACACGACGGTCGCGGGGATGGCGCCGAACTGCTTGATCAGGTCGGCCATAGCCGACAGCGTTGGTGGAGACAGGCTGGCCCGGTGCCTGGCCTGCGAGGTTCTGCTTGATGGCGGAGCCCGTGGGGGAGAGCTGGGTGTCGGGCAGGTAGGTGAGGTCGCCGATGAGAGCGGTCGAGGAGCCGGTGGTGGTGTCGCGCGCTTGGAGCGAGGCGAGGAGACAGCCCATCCCTAGGCAGGCCGAGACGCAGGCCGCGCTGGCGGTCAGCGTAGCTTTGAGCGTCCGGAGAATCGTGACCATGGACTCGAGGAGTGATGGGTAACCTAGAGAGAGGGCTGAGTAGATGGCGGGCCAGAGACGTAAGAGTGTAAGGCCTTTGAACAGGTGAATGCTGCTTTGAAAGTGGCCATCAGGAACCGAATAACCCATGGTGGCGTCTTATATAAATACCGCGTCTCCAGTTTCAGGTTGTTTTACTCTGCTGGCTTCGTTAGGAGGTAGGTACTTCTCGGGCTCTCTGTGTGAGACGACAGTAAGGACTCGGGAAATCTCAGATGACAGGACGTAATTTCCACCTTTCGAGTCTCTATCCAGGCTTTCATCCTGCATTAAGTAATTAAAATCCTCCACCATGTGCCTCAACAGCCATCTCTCGTCATGTTCCATGCTCTAGGCCAAAGACTTCTCTGGTGTGGAGTCGCCATGCACACCAACAGGTTGTCCCTCCAAACTTCCCTGAGAGCCAGCCCCTAGCCTTCTTCCAGCAGCATCATGCGTCTCATCCCACTGCGCCAGCTCTTGTACCGGAACCTTGACCAGTTTGTTGCTTTGCGCGCCATGGTCAAACTCCAAGACTTCCTGCCGGATTCTGTACCCGCGGAGTTTCGGCACGACCCAGATCCAGAGCCAGTAATAAACACCACAGCCGATGAGGATCCCGATTCCAGTCACCACGTATGTTGCGTACCAGAAAGAAACATCGCCAACGCCGCCTGGGGGTGGGTACCACGGCATCACGAGCAGGAAAAGGTTGACAAGGATCGTGAAGACGACCACAACGTCCCAGGCGCGGAAGGTTGGCCGAGGAAGACTGAGCCTACGCCGACGCCAGCGGACGAGGTAGAGACCGATAGATAGCAAGAGGCTGAAGAAGGCCGAGGGGTAGACCTGAAGGTCCGTGACTGTAGGAAGCGCGTCAGCAACAAAAGATGAAAACAGATCTGGGGTGTCCTTGTGTCTCTGTCAAGTGTTTGGCTTCACATACTGAATTCAAAGGCGTCACCAGCTGGCGGAGCCAATATCATGACGATCGTGAATAGCCACTTGACGAAGTAAGGTCCCAGAGGTGTGCCAAAGGGTTTGGTCGAAGCCCAAAAGCGCGGCCATGGCAAAACACCTTGTCTGTTCACAGGCTCGTTAGAACTTATCCCATATTCCCGGGGCGTCATTTCTTAACCCTCCCCCCTCCCCCAAAAGAGAGGAAAAAGTAAAAAGAAAAAACAGTTTCTACATACCGTCCACATTCTCGGAGTAGGCGGGATTGTCCTAGGAAAACGGCGAGCAAGTTTCCAAACGCACTCAGGGCAATCAGAAAATTGAGACCGCTCGCTCCTCCAGCGGCTCCAAATACATTCTCAAAGAACAGGCTGGCTGCAATTTGTTCCGCTGCGGCTAGATCGTCCTTGGGGACTACATGGGACTGGTCAGTCGCGACCAGCGACGAGGGCCATCGATCGAGTACTCACCTGCAGCAAGATAGGCGATATTGGCGAGTATGTATAAAGTCGTAACGATACCCAGTGAAATAAATCCGTTCCTTCGAATCTGTTTGATCGGGTCCTGAAATACATGTTAGGCACTCATGTCTCTCGAACAAAGACGCTTAGGCTGGTGAGAACGTGGCCCGGCTTACCTTGACCTCGTTGACCACGTTAAATGCGTTGGTATAGCCAGCATAGGCGAAAATTATCTTGTACAATGCATTGGTTGTCCCATATGCTGTTGTGCCACCCTTTAGTTGTTCAAAGGAATTCTGGAAGTTTGCGAGCGGGTCGGAAACTCTTGTGTGTCCACCCAGGACGACCAGCCCTGTGATGGAAATAAAAACAAGTGTTATGACTTTGACTATGCCAACGGCATTGGAAAACCAGTACGAAAACTTTGTATTCGCAGAAACAACTGAAGCAGTTGCAATATTAGCAACCGTGAGACTGGCGCCTGTAAACAGTAATAAGCGTGGACTTACGAAGGAAAGCGACAGTGTACCCTGCCAAGGCCACTCCTTTCAGCTGCCATGCGGTATACTCATGGCCGGCCGTCGCAAAAAGGTACTCTGCGAGAACTGTTCTTCATGTCAGCCCTGACTGCAACGTGCTTGGGCTTAAGATGCTCACCAATGGCGTTGCCCGAGCTGAAAGAGAGCGCCACGGACTGAAAAGCGAACGCAGTCGGGAAGAGCCATTTCGGTCGGGGAAATGCTTGCTCCAGATATACAACTTCCGATCCCGATCTGTTGGAAAAGTAGGATGCAAACTCGAGATAGACAGAGAAAGATGCGATGGCAATGAGGAACCCGATAGCCCTGTTCGACCCTCGGTCAGCAAAGCCTGTCCAAGATCGGGGGGCTTCTTTTAGGAGGCCGACTGATTGATGGAATCAATCGAAGCAAGCCTCACTGAGACAAAATCGGACGCAATTCTCGCTATAATGGCATACCAGTATATCATGCTGAGTCCAACACTCCCAGTCCCTGCCAGAATGTTTGAAGCTATCATCAAGTTAGCAAAACTGGTAAGGATGAGGACTATCCAACGAGCGCTGTAGTTCTGAAGATATACTTACGAGTAGAATATACTCCAGTACCAATCATCATTGAGACGTTCAGAAAAATAATTGTTATGGGGCCAACGTTGTACCCCAAGGGTGAGTGTACTTCGACAGGAGCTCCTGAGGCCTCCTGATATGTCGTGCCGGAATCATTGCCTGACCTCTCAGCCACGTAGTGCAGTGTGCCGTCTGTGACATCGGATTGATCATCTGCGGTGACATCTTGCTGCCGCTGACTGAACGGCCGTCTCCAGAAAGACATGATGGGTTTGTGGGCGACGGCCCAGTGCTGATTCGAGGTATATCACAGCTTGTTTTCGTCCGGTTCGGAGATGAACATGAAATGTCGCATAGACTGAAGTTGGTGACATAGGCAGATATCACATGAGATCTCGACACCAGCATCCATCCCTATGTTATATAACATCACTTCCAACATCCTTGCAACTCCTGGCAAAGTAGCGAGGTCGGTTTAACGGCTCGCATCCGCGGCTGATAATGACGACAGCAAGGGATGAAATGACAAGCAATCACTTTTTCAGTTCGCATCCTTGCCCGCATCCAAGATTGCCAAGGAATCTTGTCGCTTGGACAAGACTCTTATGTAACTCAGCCTGCGCGGTATGTGGGCTTCGCTGGTGATAACGGCCGAAATGCCCCAAGCGGATACGTGGTGAGACGTTGCTCATCGCGGGGGTAGATAACGCCATTGCGGGCGACGGTGCAACGTCGTTGCTGCATAAGGTATAGTCGAGAGATTCTATCGATCTCAATCTACCTATCGACCTTTGACTTCCTGCTCCTTCTCAGGATCAAGATCGTCGGGCTCACCAAGCATAAGGTTGGTGCGTTGCCTTGATATATATATTGAAATATTGAAAGACTTCCAAGCCTTATGTGCGACTCATCGAAGTAACAGGGAATTATGGTGCCATCTACGTGCCCGGTTGCTCACATCCCCCCGCCCCCCGGAGTGGATTGCAACCTTGTTGCTGGGCAATTCCACCGGTGGCAAAAGTAATGTACTACCTAGTCTTCAACGAGGTTGTTCCGGTCCCTGTTCTCTGTCAGTTGGTGACATCCCAAGCCTTGCAAGAACCATAATCCACTTACGGAAGAAGATGATCAGGAAGAAGAATAGCCAGGAAGGGGCCGAAAAGAGATGCGCCCAACGCAGCATATGTAATATAACGCATAACATCCGAGTACTATATTAGAACAAATGTTAGATGCTCTATTGATTGGACCTCCACAAATAAGCTGGCTTATTTGACACCGAATAGCCCAGGAAGCACAGGTCGGACACGACTCACTGCAGCGTTAATGGCATTCCTTTCTGATGTGCCCCACGCGGGCAGCGTGCCTGTGATGGAATTGAACAGCTCGTCAACCAACCCTGCTGTGGCGGAATTGCCCAAGCGGCGCCGGAGTGCGGGACGGAAGGTATTTGTATAAATCCCGCCAGCGATACAGTCCCCAATGCTGCCTCCCACAAAGGAAAAGCTGACCACCAGGGCTGTCACTTGCGACATCTGCGCATGGGGCACAGAAATTTGGGCCGGTACAAGCAGTGTCGTCTGGACAATACCCTGCAAATTACCATGAATAAGTGGTCCTCCGACAAAGGACGATGAACGCGTGGACTGGAGCGCGGTGCAGATGGGAGACAAAATCGTCTTACACTGCCAATCCCTTGTATGACCTGCACCACAAACAGCTCTGCGGTGGAATTACTGGCACCTCGGAGTCGTAGCATCACACCATAACCGACCGTCCTAATGCAGGCTCCGGTCACAGCGACCCATTTGTATCGCCTCAATTTGGCAACAACAAGTCCTAGTTAGTGTGTTAGAAGCCGGTTCGGAGCCTACAGTGATACGCCCTGGATCGGTCTGAAAGAAAAAAACGCTTGCCAGTGACTATCCCAATGAGGCACTGTACTACTCCGTTGGTGTAAGTATAAAATGTGTTGTCCCTCGCGCTGAACCCACGTGCAACGCTTCCCCATGCATATAGATACGTATGCGTGGATGCGAAGCTGACAGAGTCGAGGGCAATTAGGAGAAAACATAAGACAATAGTGAGATTCTTAAAGTAATGAGGGGGAATCAAGGCAGACTTAGCCATGTAGTGCTCGTAGAATGGCAGCAGTATCAGGAGCAACCCCCCGAGAAGTATCATGGCGATCACCCAAGGGGTTTTCCAATTCCCAGGTGCCAACCCAGACAAAGCCATCGGTAGAAGGAGGAGGACAAGGCCTGCAGTGAAGAGCAGCGTGCCTCCAAGGTCGATCTGCGAGCAGAATCTGTACAACGTTGTCTTGGTCCTCGGTGCCAGAGCCTGCTTTTTGGCTTGGTTCTGGTAATAAAGAAGGGTCACGATGATAAAGCTCGCGCAGAATGGCATAAGAATAGCCAGCATTCCGATGCCCCATCGCCAACCTATCCCGTTAGGTGCCACTACGCTGTCAACAATAAACGCCGCAGACCACGTGGTGACAAGGAAAGGCGCGAAAGAGACACCGATGGCGAAGGCACGCCATCGGGCAGTGGTGATGTCCGAGATGATGATGTCGTTGAGGATATTCGTGCCGCTCTGGCCCACAGTATAGAAAATGGAACCGGCAGCGTAGGCGTTGATTGAAGATGCTGATGACATGAGTATGTATCCGAGGATATAAAAGGAGATGGTCAGGAGATAAGCCTGGCCTCTGCCGATGACATTCGAAACCTTGGCTAACGGCGGTTTAACAACGGCAAAAATGACTGTGCTGGCAGTCCCAAGACTGGCCAGGAGCGAAAGGGCCTGGAATGAAGAGGTTGCGTAATTTCTGTATATGTTGATGGTGGAGTTGTCGATCTCACTGTGGTGACGGCTAAGTCTCACGCTAGCGGTCGGTGCGATCAGAGGTCAAGACTCACTACACAATCATAATCATGGCCAGACTGGAAGATCAATATTAGCTCTTGAGGCGTGAACGGACTCTCATTTTCGAGTCACACGTACCCAGCGATGATCAAATAGCGACCATTTCTTCCCCAGATGGCCTGGGCGGCTTCGATTGTTGCTACTCCATCTTCCGTGCTACCAGCGGCTCTCTCGATCGACCGACCCACAGAAGAATGCGGTGGTTCGACTCTTTCCTCATGGGGGTCTTTGTCTTTACCGGACTTTGTAACATTCCTGTCCTGCTCGGCCACGCTGGGCCTCAGCTGCTCCTTGATCGACCTGAAGGGTTCCATAGTGAATCATCATCGGTTGCCGCACAATCGATACAGATTGAAATGGCCAGTAATTGAGGCCCTGTCTATGTTGTTGATGTCCAGGATGTCGTGATCTCTTCGACTGGTCACGCCGAGTCTCTGATGAAAGTTCAGAAGTTGTATTGTGTCAGAATACCCTGCTGGCGCCTGCCAAACCCCCCACTTTTAGGGACGGGCCGGCAATGCCAGTGTGGACATTAGATTTCCTAGTGGAGTTCCAAGCTACTGGCGGGTGAAGATTGACCAATGTGACCTACCTAATTAGTACATAGTAAATAGATAAGCCATATCACACTTGCAGACGGGGTCACGTTGTATTTGGGCACCTCTGATTCTACTGGCACGGGGGTCAGCTATGTATAAGATCGGTGAAGCAACACTGCATTCATCAGGGTGTCATAGTCCACCCAATAATTAGTTGGTGGATAGTTTAGATAGCTAGCTGAAAGTCCCTTAGATACCCGTGTACGAGCATTCGGGCTGTTGTAAAGAAACGTTTACCAACTGATAGAACTTAGCTGCTGTATTTAGACGCCTTCTAAGAGATGATGAAGCGGGGCAAGAGTGGTGAACGATATTTAGGGTCCCGGCTAAAGTGTCTTCGCAATCGCGTAGACGTTTCGTTTTTATTACTGAATAGGGAGTGTTATTCATAACTTCTTCCAGATGTTTTACTCCAGGTCCTTAACTCAGCCTCCGTCAAAATTTATTCCTTAGGGTGATCGACTGTGGCACGGTCGGCTATAGAGAGCGAGTCTTCGTGCAGCCAGCATTCCTACTTCGTATACCTCACAGCGTTTCTCATCTGCGTACCTAGTTTTTTTTTTGTGTTTTTTTTTTAAAAAAAAAAATTTAAAAAATTTGAGGGCCAGGCAGCTAAAGCTATTTCTTACTTGGCACGTTTCGCACTGCCACCTCCATAATCTGCCACTACGCTCTATCACGTTCAGTAGGATTCAGGGGTGCGGACGCGCTAGACCCCTAAAAGCGTGTCTTATATAGGGATTCTAGACAAGCTTTGTTTACGCCCTGTCACTATATCCTGTTCGGCCGAGGCGGCCGGAGCTGGTAAAATTATCCCCGGCTGCCCTGCTCGGTGGAAGCTCTACAGAGGAACTAACCCCCCCCCCATGGGGAGGAGCTGGGGCTCGCCATGGAACTTCTATAGCTCATCGTAAACTTGGACTTCAGGACGAATGGCTCTGCAAGGGCATAGCGTTTCTATTCATACATCGCTCTTAGAAATTCTGGGTGCGCGGGTCGTTCCTTCTACAACCACTAGCCCTCGTTATGTTTCGCCATTTTGGTAAAACGAAGATCAGTGAGTATGCCTTGCCATCGGTAGCCTTGGGCACAGCTGACATTAGTAGGTGGTGCTTGCGCGTAGGGTTTTGACGCGGTCGTAGTGAGGCTATGCAAATCCTTCGAAATGAGAAGATGCAACTACGCACTAGACAACGTCGTACGGCTTGAGGCGGACGTACAAATTCATCCGGCGTCCGGTGTTTCACGCATCTTGGAATAGAATCCGACAGAATTTAAGCATGATGTAGCACGGGAAAGCGAATGTAAGCATGATATAGTACGGCAGCTGATGCTTGTACAGAGTGCCCAGGTGTATAAGAATGGAGTCATTGCCAGACAACAGGTAAGATCATCTTCATCTTGCTGGCTATTGCAATCTCATACTTCACTCAATCTCACACTTTATTCAATCTTATACCCCATCAAAAATGACGACAGTTATTCGACTGTGCTGCGTGGCTGCTGTCATTGGAAGAGCCTTTGCCCAGTCACTGGAGCAGTGGTCACCAGCTGGCCCTGGTGATGGTATGTCCAAGTTGAGTATAATTTCGTCGGCTTGTGAGGCCAATGTTTATAAATGAAATTCTGATACGGAACACCGGTGTATAGTTCGAGCGCCTTGTCCTATGCTGAACACACTTGCGAACCATGATTTCCTTCCACATAACGGTCAGAACATTACGCAAAACATGACCACGACCGCTCTCAATACAGCGCTGAACATCTCTCCTGAACTTGCTGCATCTCTACATCAAGCCGCCGTAGGGACCAATCCGGATGGCAACGCAACTAACACCTTCAACCTGGACCACCTGGGGAGGCACAACATCTTGGAGCACGATGCCAGTCTCAGCCGACAGGACACATTCTTCGGCAACAGCCTTGTGTTCAACCAGACTGTCTTCGACGAAACGCGCTCTCACTGGCAGGATATCATCGATGTACCACAGGCAGCCGCCGCTCGTCTAGCTCGTGTGCAAACGTCAGAGACCACGAACCCAACGTTCAGCCTCAGCGAGCTCGGACAGGACTTCAGTGTCGGGGAGTCTGCGGCATATATCATCGTCCTTGGCGATGCGCCTTCGCGTACAGCCAATCGGACGGTGGTGCAGTATCTCTTTGGTCAGTCTGGCCCGGACCTGGGAGTGAGACGACTGGTCGGTACCACTAACTTTCGGACACATCACTAACTGGCGTGGCAAACAGAAAACGAGCGTCTACCTACTGAAGTTGGTTGGAGCCGTCCGGCCGTTGTTCTTGATAACAACCTCTTGTCTGCCGTCATGGACGAGATTGTCAATGCCACTGCAAATGTTACCGCCACCAATCAGCAGACAGTCAAAAGAATGCTCGTCAAGGATATGCACGCGTATGCTGCACGGGAGAGTATATAGCATGGAGGGTGCTCCTGGCATACCGGATCATCTAGCCGTCGCGGACCGGTTAGATTGGCAACGGATTCTTTTCTTCAAAACAATGTTAGTACCAGTCACTCTTTTACAATCGCTTGAAGTGGTGGCATCGTGATGATGAATACGAAGTCTGTCTTTATAGAGTTACCATTTCAAATCAATACTACTCGTGTGCTACCATTCTCGCACCTCGAGTTTGGGACCCCAGGTTGTAGTCCACAGGTAGATTTGTCGCGTGAAATGCCGCGAGGACACCCACCCCCTTCCCTTCCCCCCCCGGAATTTTGGCCAGGTCGAGAGTTTCCGCAGACGTTGGCCCTGGAGCTGTTCTCACTAAGAACACCCAGTACTTCACCTACGATACCTTAGTCACCGAACTGAAACGTGATGAGTTACGCAGTGTAATCAGGCCTCAGAATGACGAGCTGCAGTTCTTCTCTCGCCCGTGCTGGGATTGTGAGCGGATTTGAAACGTGCTACTTGATACGGAGGGTGGAATAATGGTCACAAGGTCTGACATATGAATGGTGAGACATGAGGTGACCCGGGGGTGAAATTCAATATTTAATAGAAAGGGTATGGAAACCTGGCTCCTAAGCTACCAATACAACAAAACCAGAGTCTAATACAGTCGTAGATACACCAACCTCCCAAACAGATATCATCGTGATACAATAACCTTGGAAGCAAAACTGTCCAATCCCGCTCTTTCCCATAGGTATCAACCATTTAAAACGCCAGTTCTCCTCTGTCAAGCCCCCAGTTCGCGTTCCGTGACAGCTCTCGAGATGCCACGGCGAGGTCTCTATCATTGTCATTTGCTATTTCTCTGCCCTCTATATCGAATGGCAGCAATTCTGGGTCACATCTGGTGCCATCTTCTGGCAAGATGCCGTCTTGGAAGTAATCGCGGACGGCTTTGGCGGTGCATCTTGACGGCGCAGCGAGACTGGTATGCTGTCAAGAAGAAGAGGCTTGGTTAGCGAGAATACGTCGAATGTAAGTCGCCATGTAAAGTGTCACGTACTCCGTAAGAATTCTGAATCAAGACCACCGAGTCTGGGAATCCGGCTGAGTTGTTCCGCGCGCTCACCAGAGGCGTGATATTATCCGCCATATTTGCGACGTACAGGATGGGGAAGTTCGTCTTTGCATTGAAGGGCCCCCTGAACTCCCACTTCGGCCGAACTGTCCGGCCAGCGCAGGCGATGCGGTCCTTGGCAACGATGGCTCCAGATGCCTGGCTGATGCTCTCCATCTCCTCGACATCAGTTTGGAACTCATGCGGATCCCGGCCTAGTGGCTTGCCATCCGCACACAAAATGGTGGGAAATGCGTCATCATTTCCTTCGTCGTCCCGCGTCAGAGGCTCGGTGGGCGGAGGACGCTCGATGGAGCAAACGTCGGAGAATGGCAGGCCATAGCGGGTGACGAAAGCATAGTATGGCGCACCGTCTCCATTTTCCAGACCAGCGAGGATCTCAGCGAGATGCGTGAAGTAGTAATTCGGGCGATAGAGCGAGGTCGCGGCCAGCTTGCGGATCTTGGAGTATGTGACGAGTTCCGGCAGCGCAGAGCCGACGTCTTCCGAGGGCATGTAGATGATGGGCTCCACGCGGAGCCGCTCTAATATCGCAAGGTGGCGCCCCTTGATGTTTTCTGGTGAGAGGTCGTAAAAGGCACACTTTCGAGGGCCGGCTTTATGACAGAGTTCGTAGAAAGCCTCCATAACGGTGTCGGCATCGCGGACCGAGTTGATATGCGCATTGTTGAACCATTCTTCATAGTCCACGTTTCCGTCACTGACAAGCCGCCCAACCTTGTCTGGGTACATTGCGGCGAAGGTTCCACCGAGAATCGTGCCGTAGCTAAATCCCCAGTACTGAAGCTTGTCCTCGCCCATCTGATTCAGAATCTCGAGCATGTCGCGTGCATGGGAGGCTGTGCCGATATGCCGCAAAAGGCCAGTGCTGTTGTGAGACTGCTCGCACGCCATCGAGTACGCCGCGGCGCGTGCCCATGCATCGTAGAAGACACCCGGGTGGGAGTCGATAACTGGTATCTCCTGCATGGCCCAGTTGTGTCGATTCTGTGGTGAGCTCCAGCATTCGATCCTCGGTACGGACGCACCAATTCCTCGCGGATCAAAGGTGATAATGTCGTGGTTCTCGCCGACGACAGTCTGTAGCTGCTTGCCGTGGTCTTTGAGGGCCCATATCCCCGAGCCGCCGGGGCCTCCCGGGTTGAAGAACACTGGACCCTTGTAGTTCTTCTTCTCGGTAGCTCGAAGACGTGCAACGGCGAGTATCACACGGTCATCTTCGGTGGGATCCAACCAGTCCATTGGAATATCGAGTCGAGAACAGTCATATCTGCCGTTAAAACACGAATGCCACTGAAGTGTTCGGCTGGATGGGATACTTGTCCACGAGAATGCAACATTTTGTCCATTGGCGTTAACATTCCAAGCCTCCTGTCCTGGGCCCGCGGAATGATGTATGTTGAGACCCAGCGCAATGAAACAGCCAAACACAATAAGAGACAGGAAAACCTCCCAACGGAGAGACCCTGAGTCCCTGCGTATCAGGGGTCGAAGCAAGGGTGCCTTTTCATCCATAACTGCCAGCGCCGAATATATATAAGACCGAACCGAAAACGAGGAGAGTAGGTCAAGAGAAGGGAAGGAGGACGCCGAGTAATCACATAAGAGGCCAACGAAACTACCGCGCAAGAAAAAACAGAAGCCAAACACCTGGAGAAGAACTGGTGTCAGGAGGGTGCAGCTGACTGACTTAGATAGCCTCGAGATAGTCTTCAGATCGGAAAGATAAGGTCGAGTGGATCCCCTATCACCGCCCTCGGCCATTCATACGATAGACAAAATAAGCCATAGTGCCAAGAAAAGAAAGGGTCCATCCGGGAGGGTCCAACGTGGGTCGCTGTCAGCTGCCGCGTGGGGGAGACCCCGGATTCGCAGCGTTTCACTGCAGTCCGTTGTGGGTCGGAGATGGACCGGACGAGACGACGTTCGATGACCCACCGACTGGAGATACCAAAGTACTATGGTACCATCCGAGCAGCAAGACTGACAGGAGACCACCTGGTGGTGGTCTTGTGCTCGTCTTGGGGCAGCGTCTCTCTGCTCACGAGCCTACTTTTCAGACAAATGTCTCGCAACAGAGTTTGACCACACCTGCCCAGCTGACTCGTCGGGCCAGAACCAAGGCGCCCTGACTAAGACGATTTTGGACGATCTGGCGGTCGCGGGTTGGATGAACAAATTCCTTGATCCCGGCGCCTCGCGCGTCGTCCCACAGGCCCGGAGCTGAGCCTGTTATCATACCTGTCCTCGAGCAACGTCACCTCACTCTTGGCCTCTTGCCCACTCAAGGCAAACAACTCATCAGAACGAGACGTCCGGAGTCATGCTTTTCGCTCAAGATCATGCTATTATAACTTGACCGACGCAGAAGACACTGGACCCAGTCTTTTCCATACACGAAGGGTTATGTACTCTTTCCTAGCATGAAATCGCGAGGCTCTGGGTTATCAAGCAAGGCTCGACCGGACATATACTCCAAAGACATCGAGGTTAGATACCGACTCCTGTCATATACAAACCAAAATGGGTTCTTCAGATGTGATCGTGACAACGATGTAATTGTCAAGGATCTCGACGGCCTCATCTGCCTCCATCCTCGTCCTGTGTGGTTGGTCTCCCATCGAGGAATCTCGCCCACTTTGTTGCTCATCCTCGCTGGTAGCTTGGAGACCGATGTTCCGAAGAATCGTCCACGGTCCTGAAACCCCCGCGACCGAATTCCCGATGAGTAACGAACGGTCCTTGCTAGCCGTCGGACACCTCATGCAGCAGGGTGCACACAACAACGTATATTCCTACCAGGATTCCCACTTCTGCCCGCCCATTGCCACTAAACGGTTGAAAAGCTCATCCCTCAGCGGCACAGCCGTCACCCGGAACACATCACCGCTTCTACTGGTAATCTCCAAACCATCAGCAACCTCCCGCCCGAGAGCCCACCCCACAACCAGCTTCGCCTTCCAACCATACCCACCAAACTTCTTAAGCTCCGCAATATCCGCGACGGCGAGACTCCAGCTTGGATGCAGATCCTCCCTCTCCTGACTTCCAATCTTCTCCGTGGTCGAGTCAGTGCTGAACGCCACCGCGGGAATGGTGGACTTGGTCGTGATGTACACGTGGCCCTTGTGGCCCTTGTATCGCGTCTTGAACTCCACCGGGCCCGAGATGCGGTCGTGAGCACGATGTGGCACCACACCAAGCCTGTCTTTGGCCTTGCTTGATCCCGTCTTCGCGCGCGCCACATCCGTCCCCTGGCCAGTCTTTACCGCGCCTTTGGCTGTGCCTCGGAAGAGCCCCACGATCTTGTTTGCCACTTTCCCGTGTTTGCTCGACTTGGACGCATCGATGTCTGCACCATCTGTCTCGTGCGCGGTGGTGGGATCGTGCTGGATCGCTTCGCTGAGCTCTTCATCTGTGGCGCTGAGAGGTGGCTCGGCGCCGGTTGTGCGGAGATGCTCGTTCGTAATCTCTGCAGACTGCTCTGGAGGAGCCTCCGTGATCCGCGGCGGCGGCGGAAGGGGTGCTTTGTTGGCCTCACCAATCCGGAGAAGCGTGATGGTGAGCTGTGCATTGGTTGGCACGCCCTTCAGAACCGTGTTTCGGAGCTCGAGAAGCTTTTGCCAGTGAGGGAATTTGTGGTTCAGGAAACTCAGCCCACGGGAGATGACCGGATCACCGAAAAAGGCGAAACCGATTCCAAACGTCATGCCTTTTACGACCATGTGGGAGGTGAGAAAGAGGGACGCACAAAACAACGGCACGATGAGGATAGCAATCCGCAGTCGGTGCGTCTCCCGGGGAAATGGAGGCGTAGGGCTTAACGCATTCCCGACTCTCTCCCAGGTGTCCGCCACCTCTGTAAGAGCGTGCATGACAGGTCTCATCTCCGTCCACATGGCTGTCTCCATTGGGACTTTGGTCTTATCATGCTTCGCGTCAGGGTTGCCACCAGCAGCAGCGTCCTTAGCGTCTGCTGCACCGACTGCCAATGATGTCGGATCAGGGGCCACGTCCCCAGGCGCGCCGTCATCCTCGGCATCACCAGGACCGCTGTCAGGATGCTTCCCCGTCGCGCTGCTGAGGGCGATGGACGCAATACCGTTCACGAAGTTGCTGGCCTCTTGTTCGACCGCCTCGCCCTTATGGTTTTCTGCTGCGCCTGTTGCGCTGTCGTGCGAGCCCAACACACCGGCCTTGGGCTTTTGCATACCGCCCGACTTGGAGCTGACGAGTGCCACGGGTGCAGGGGGGAACAGGATCTCTCTAGAAGGCGGATATGCGACCAAGGTGATGAATGTAAGCGAGATAAGCGGGATGAGCAGGTTCAGAACCCAGGCCAGAAAGTAAGCCCCTGCGAACCAGGCAGTCCTCCGGGTCTCCCTCCACGATCTCAGCCTGGCGATGTGCTTGACTGTTGCTAGCAGCCCGATGATGACCGTCATGTACAGTCTCTCAATGATGGCTCGAAGCTTGTCTGGAGAGAACTCTTCCTCGTCGGCAATGTTCAAGTCCAGACCGCCAGGTACGGGATTCGGGATGGACTTGACATGGTGCATTTGCTGCAACGTCGTTAGCAGGCAGCTTTGATGGTATGGTCTCTCCGCATACCTTGTCGAAACGTCTTATAAGCAGCCAAAGCTCCTCATTGTCTAGTTGGCCGACCAGGGGTTCCGCAATTTCTTGTTTCTGTTGATTCCATCCCAGATCCAGGACCTCCTTCGGGTGATCTTGCTGCGCCAATCCCTTGACCTCATGGTCGTTTGTGGCAAGTGCGTGTGAAAGGGTTGGGTCATCCGCAAGCGTGTGCGAAATCTTTGTATTCTCCGGGTCGGTGACGGGCTGCGTATCTGATGGGATAGGCAAGAGATCCTTCACCTTTGCACTGAGAATATCCAGATGCTCGGCAAAAATTGGGTTAGTGGACTTGGACTGGGGAGCCCCCGTCCCGGTGTCTTCTGTCGATGCCATCGCGTCAAGCAACGAGGTCTGGTTTCGGACATACAAGTGGCTCGGTGTAATACCGAAGTACATAGACCATGCTACCCAGAATCGAGACTCTTATCGAATTTGGGCCTCGCTTTTGAATTGAATTGAACGTCCGGCCCGCCAGTCTCCCCCAAAAGCCTCGAGGCCATGGAAAATGACGTTATGGCGTTTTCCGTCCCGTCTCACCAGTAGCGCTTGAGCGCTTGAGCGCTTGTGCGCTTGTCGTGGCTTGTCGTGGCTTGAGCTCCTGATGTCACGTTCAGTTCTTTATTGGTAGCACCGTTGCCTTGTTTTGCCCCTTCCTGGCCGTAGGCTGCGCGGTCTCGGTGACGCATGGCCAAAATTCCAGACAATGACGTAAATTTGGTGCAGGGCCTGAACTCGCGGCGAACATCAGCACCGATAAACGTGTCTCTCGGTCATGTCGAACGTGGGAATGTAGGAAACGTGGCAGAAAGAGCCATGGTAACAAGTAAAGCCGTGGCTTCCTTCGTCTCTTCCATTGGTGAAGGCGTGGAGGAGGCAATCCCATTATGAAGATGGAAAGTTAACCCTGTCTTCCTCGCCTCCCCCTTCCTGGCCCCCGGGGGGAGAGCCCTTTGGACCGGATGAGTGTTCACCCGCCAGGTTCCTCATTAATGCTCGGCAATACCTACCGGTAAACACCGAGCGACCTTCTTCCCACGAAATCCGGACGCCTACGGCTGGCGGCAGTTGACTGAGACATATGTGGAACACCTTACCAGACGTAGTTATGACTGTGAGAACGGTGATTGTCTCTAGGTAAAGCCGTCTGAGCTAGGACAAGTTGAGAGATGCCTATGCCCCACTACGTGGTCTCACGGATTTGCAACCCGAGAGTTTTTGCATTTCCGAGCAGACAATTAGAACCGTCCAATCGGAAAAATCTCGTCGGAGATGGGCAAAGCAATAGCTACCCCCGGCCCGGACTTTGGGCTGCATATTCTTTCCTGATGTCATCCACTGCCCTGCTCGAGTTCGGGCGACAAATGTACGAAGTGTCACTATATGGTCATCGTGATAAACCGCTGCAATGGTTATGTTCTGGCCGCCGTAGTATATAAATGGCCACCTTCCACCGGTTTTGTGGCGCGGGAGACTGGAATCATCCACAGCTGACACGACCTATTCAGCCCATCTCCAGCCTTCCCAGAAAGCTTTTACGCCGTCATACTTGATCTGAACAGACAAAGACAAGAAATCTTCCGCAATGGCCTCGTCTCTTCCTAAGACCTACAAGGCCGCCGTATTCGAGGGCAAGGGCAGCACCTTGACCCTCAAGGACTTCGAGCTCAAACAGCCCGGCAAAGGCCAGGTTCTCGTAAAGGTTCTAGCTTGCGGCGTGTGCCATAGCGACGAGTTCGAGCGGCAGGGTTTCCTCGGAAACTCATTCCCTCGCATCCCGGGGCACGAGATTGTGGGAGAGGTCGTTGCTGTTGGCGATGCTGTCACCCGCTTCCAGGGAGGAGAACGCGTTGGAGGGCCCTGGCATGGAGGTAACGTGTCTACTTTTCTTCCGACCTCCCCTCTCTTCACGCCGACACCCAACATCCACTGACGTCAGGTAACAGGCCACGACGGAACATGTCGTTCGTGCCAGCGAGGGTTGTTCCAGACATGCGAGAACGAGCAGATCAACGGAGTGACGATGGACGGAGGTTATGCTGAGTACGTTTTGCTGCGTGCCGAAGCAGCTGTCCGGATCCCTCCACACGCAGACCCGGCCGAGGTCGCTCCGCTGCTCTGCGCCGGAGTCACCGTGTTCAACTCCATGCGGCAGATGGGTATACTCCAAGGTGGACTGGTTGCCATCCAAGGTCTTGGTGGTCTCGGTCACATGGCGGTGCAGTTCGCAAGCAAAATGGGATATGAGGTCGTGGCCTTGAGTGGCGGGAGCGACAAGAAGGAATTCGCGACGAAGCTCGGCGCTCATCACTACGTCGACACGAGCAAGGAGGATCCAGCGCAGGCGTTGCAGAAGCTTGGAGGCGCGGACATGGTTGTGGCCACCGCACCCAATGGTAAGGCCATCAGCCCGCTGGTGGGTGGTGTGGCTCCTCGCGGCAAGTTGGTCGTGCTTGCACCTGTTGGGCCCGTCGAGTTTGATACGAGCGCGATGGTTACCAAGGGTATAAGCGTCTCGGGATGGCCTTCGGGACACGCTTTGGATTCGGAGGAGGCTATTGCCTTTGCGCAAACACATGGTATCAAGTGCCTGATCGAGAAGTTCCCCTTGAAAAACGCACAGGAAGCATTCGATCATATGACCAGCGGCAAGGTCCGCTTCCGGGCTGTCTTGACAATGTAGTCGAACATATAATCGAAGGGTCTGGATACTATGGTGCATCGAAAGGACACATTTTGATACACGGTATCCATAGCAAAGAGTAATCACTTCTTATATCGATCAGAAGCAAGTTTGTTTTGGTGTCCAGGTACACATATTAACTCATGCTGGTCCAGTCCTGCGTCCATAGCATGGAGGAGAGGCTCCGAGGGGGGTTGGGCTGTCAGCTCGCTCAAGGTTCACTGTCAAACTGGCCAGCGCGCTTGCCCAAAAGCCCGTATTGAAACCACTCGCCAAGTCCCTTCCGGTCCATGATCTGGCCAAACTCGGAAACAGAGTCTGTTTCGTTGAAGGTTCCGGTGGGTGTGGTCGTTTCGTTGACCTCCTTCTGTTCAGGCTTCCATACGCACTGAAAGTCCTTGTATCTGAGGTCCTTCACCGCGCTGACCCAGGAGCTGAGAGATGCCGCATCTGAACTCTCCCCAAACATGAGACCGGGGGAGCCACCGTACCGGACAAGCACGAATCGGACGTCGAAATGTGCTGCGGCCTTCTTGACGCGTTGGAGCTTCTTGCGGCTGGTGACGTGATGCGTGCGGATGAGCGTGGCGAAGGCGGTCTTGGCCGGACTCATCGTGAAGTGACATGTCTTAATGGGAGATTTGAGAAGGGTCCATGGTGTTGAGAAGCTGGGATACGGATTTGGGTCTGAATAAGCGTCGCACCGCCGCCCTGGCATTGAGTGATTCGAGATCGGTTGAGTGAGTGAATATGGTGCAAGGTCCGATTTTTGTGTCGTATGCGAGCAGCAAGAGGGTTAGGGCTGAGCCCTTTACCCCCCCCCCCTTCTTCTACGTTCAGGCCAACCGATATCTAGAGGAAACGCTCTTTCGATCCTAGCCTTTTTCACACACTGCACCACTTTCACTTTGCATGTCTATTTCTAGGGTTTGGTCTAGTTCTATTGTGGCACGTGTCCTTATGACCGCGCGACGCCGAGTTTCAGGCCACATGTTGATCATGACCTCAGGAGCCCAGGCTGGCTAAATCTTGGAACGTGCGACGCAACTTGCACTAGCTATGACCGCCACTTGAGAAATTCTTGAACAGTAGCTTCTCTTGTTTCTATATCAAGAACACATTTGAAATGTGCGGCGTGTCAGCCTGTCTTGAGGTCGGTTATCCCACCAACCACCTGGCAGTGGGGATGTCCACGGAATCTGGTGTCGCCAGTGTGCTTTGTAAAGTGCGTATTGGGCTGCGGCTTGGCTATCCATGACGAAGATGACATGTATTTCAGAGCTCAGGCTATTACTACTCTTTTAAAGACGAAGATGAATCATGATCGGTCACAAACGGCTGGGGGATTACCATGAACCGGGAGGCCAAGGGCCTTGGTTGCCTCGTATAGGTCAGACCTGAAACATACCTCTTCTGCGGAGAGATTTCCCAAAGACAACGGGTCTATTCAGAACCAGTCGAACAGTTCAGAGCTCCAGTACAAGTTCGGCCATCGAATCCTGGCCAAACTTGCCACTCCTCACTCCTC
Organism: Juglanconis oblonga; assembly: GCA_003012965.1. Classification (NCBI taxonomy): domain Eukaryota; kingdom Fungi; phylum Ascomycota; class Sordariomycetes; order Diaporthales; family Juglanconidaceae; genus Juglanconis; species Juglanconis oblonga. The sequence goes on along the minus strand of MUZH01004366.1, from coordinate 48,696 downwards.
AAGGGGAAAACGCAGAACGCTAAGACAAAATTCCGTTAAGCACAACGCGTCGAACATCCTCGTAGTTCTATCCGTCATAATCAGGAAACTTTTGGTAGTAACATGCTGAAAATTCGCGTGCTTTTTGGCATGTCTAAACTACATCCATTCCACTTTGCAATTCACAGACGTTGCTCCCGGAGCGTATACAAGTTGGCGCAGAGGTCCAGACCAGCATGTATCACTCTGCCAACAAGTGGTTTGAGTTCCGTTTTCGTTGGAATTTGTTCCGAGATGTCCTATTACTATACGGGATTTACGGGTGGTTGGCTCGGCTTCAGGGGATCATCCGTCTGGCCCGTGAAGCTAATCCCGATTCTGTTCTGAATAGATCCTCAATTCGGCCTTTCGGCAAGATACGTTAAGAGACAAGTCACATTGAGAATCAGAAGATAATATCCGACGCTATACATTACGTTCGGATGATTGCAAGCTCTTACGGGGTACCTGGGCTCGTATTTTCAGATGGTCTAGTTCTTAACTTTGCTAAGTGTGAAGCCAACTTCTCCAGCTCTTCGACAATGCCAGCCTCAGATTAGCAAGCAGCGTGTTGAAACTTGGACGTACGAGTGGGAGCTAGGTTGAAATATCGACAGGTATCCTCTCCCATCCCGGCTGCGCTCTGCTGGTCTTCATTTGAGCTAGCAACCCGTTCAAGATAACAGACTTCGTGATTCTACATTGCGCGGTCATATTCACAGTTGCAGAATCATGGGTGAAGTCATCGAGAGAAGACCCATGATTTTGGGTGTCCTTTGGATGTTCCAAACCATCGCTTTCGCTCTCGTTGGGCTTCGCCTCTACGCTCGTCTTGTGGTGGTGCAAACCTATGGCTGGGATGACCATTTATTCAGTGTTTCCGTGGTAAGTCCCTCCGAAGTCGTCAGATCTTGATTTCTAAAATGGAAACCATTACAGGCACAAGATTCGAGTTCTACCAGGAACACCAACTGACCAGACCCGAAACAGCTTTTGCTTCTCTTGTACACTGTGCTCCTAACGGTGGCAGCCACTCTTGGTTTAGGACAAGTGCAGGTCAATTCACCACATTCCGAGTCTCAAGCCCTCCTCCTCATCAATATCGCCCAGAGCGTGATCAACGTTACGGCAATCTTCGTTAAGCTCTCGATCGCAGTATTTCTGTATCGCCTTGTGTCCTCCAACCGACGCCAAAAAATTGCCATCATTGTGCCTGCTGCTATTTTGATGGTAATCTTGATCACGGCCATGTGTGTTCTCTGGTTTTCTTGCACACCCATCAGCTATAGCTGGGAGATAGACGTCCCCGGGGGTGTTTGCAATGATGCGCAACAATTCATCGTGTCACTGACCGGAGGCCTTGCGATTCTCTTGGTGGAAGTCTTCTACGCATCATTTTCATGGTATTTGATCGGCGGGCTACAGATACCCAAGACTGAGAAGATTGTGATTGGGGTATGCATGAGTATTGGTTATGTGTGAGTTTTCTTTCCTGGCTCCCCCTCCATAGCCTGGAAGCTGACTGAGTTATTTGGGCTCCAGTTCCGCGATATGTAGCATATGGAGGCTCGTTACCTTGTTGAACCTGGTTTACTATATGAGCGATGACGATTATCTGTGTGAGTCTCTTTGCACAAAAGCGTTGCCCTTACGATTTCAGCAACTATGTTCGAGTGACTGCACCTGCATCTGGCACACCGGGCGAAGAAAGGAAGGGTATTGGATGACCCATTAACTAATTATGGATGCGCCTTCGACCCAGACACCATCGCCGACCTCCTCATATGGCACGCAGCAGATATCACCACACAACTCGTCTGCATCAGTGTAACAGTCTGTCGACCTCTATACAAGGACTGGCGTAAGTAGCCATTGCTATCAGCAAACCACTCCTTCACTGCTTTTGTTCCTTTAGGCATGACGATGCTGACTACGACATTTTCAAGTGAACAACATCGTTGACAGAATGAAAACCTCTATCACAAGTCGGATCTCCACGAACAAGAGCAACCAAGAATCATCAAGCTTTGGCGCCGTTTCAGGGTTTAACGTAATCGCATTAAAAACGATAGGAGGGAGCTCAGTCCCTTCAAAGAGCGGTGGTAAAGCCATTGATAAGGAGGTCAAAGCCGGAGGTGTCAAGGTCCAGCGGTCATGGAGAGTCGAGTCAAACACCCGGAGTATGCTAGTAATCTCCGGTGATGCTGCGAGCGAGGAACACATTTTAGGTGATACTGGGGGTGCCGAAGTTAAACCGGATGTGGACCGCCAAACTTGGCGGACCGTACGCAGTATCAACTAGACTAATCTTGGAAGGAGGCCAGAGGATGTATTGCGATAACAGCTTGAGATGTGTGGCACATGCTTTTGAAGAAGGGGAAACAGGCATGCGAAGACTCACGGAGACGTCATGAAGTGAGGCTGTCGTCAAGGGTGGAGCCTCCTCGTCTCCTCAGTCTCGTACATATTTTCGAACATACCATAGTACTCCTCTAGGAATCTCCATCATCTTTAGTCTCACATTCCGTAGTCATGGTCCAAATTCGATCATCCGTCGATCTACCCAGTAGGAGTTCTCGGAGCGCCAGCCCAGCTTAGTCCTCGTCAGAGCCAAAATCCTACCAGGTTTTGGGCAATGCGCGCCACCCCTAACTTTATGCTGCGGTTGGAAAAGAACAACGAGGCTCCCTGGAGACTGCATAATCCACCTTGAATTTACTCAGGTGACCAGAAAGAGCGAAAGTGCATTGGGAACCGAAGAAGACAACTAAGAATGACGTGGTGTGCCAAGAGCCAACACATCGCTTGCTATATAATTTTGTGTCCCATAGCACATCAATTTGTAGCTGCATGCCGCGTTTCGATTAGCCATTTGTTCGGATATAACTGCCCACAGTTGGTCGTTTATCATACTCGCCAGGCATCACTAAGCTGCTTACTGTTCCATACCCTATCCCACGGTTCGTTGAAGCTCTTGCATCGCGATCGCTTCAAACTACCAAATCTCAAGTGGAAGATGTCCGCGACTCATACTGCGACTAGAGCTGGTGGACCTACAGATATGGCCTACGGCAACTACGCAACGGACAGAGACACCTCTACTGCTCAAGAGCGGAACACCACTACTCCAGGTGCCGGTGCCTCTTCTGGGACCAGGACTTCTGGGCCCACGGACATGGGCTACGACGACCACCCAACAGCCGGAGACACCACTCAAGAGCCAAACACCACCACTCCAGGCGCCGGTGCTGCTCCTGCGACTACCACTACCACGGCATTCTCTCACTTCCCAGGAGACAACATTCTCCCGGACGCGGATACGGTCTGCGATCAACGGAAGACAATCAACGCGCCTCCTGAGGACGTCTGGCCCTGGGTTGTACAGTGGGGCAAGGGTCGTGGTGGGTGGTACGTTCCCTCCAAGTTCGAGAAAGCTCTTCCTGGAAAGTACCGATCAGCCCCCACCATCGACCCCAAGTGGCAGGCACTCAAAGTTGGTGACAGAGTTCCAGACTATGGGTTGGGCAAGAAGGGCAAGAAGGGCGAGAAGGACGTCGAGTATCATCTCGAGGTGGTTGTGATCGAGAAGCAGCGTGCTCTCGTCTACAAGGGCGAGAGGATGGGTATGAACTTCACCTGGGCGCTGCTTCTTGAGAACCCCAGCGGATCTGAGGCCGAGAACAAAAGGAGCTCGACAGACAGCGCCGCTTCTGCCTCTGAGACTGTCTTGCACTTGCGCTATCGGGCCAAGTCCCAGCAGACTGGTTGGAAGGCTAAGGTCACCAAACAGATTGACAAGCTGTCCGATGGTATTATGGCCTCAGTCATTTTCCCCGGTGTTGTTGACAGGATCGAGCAGCAAGAAAAGAAGGGCAAAGTTGCTGCCTAATCAGCCCTGGTGCGCACTGGTTGATCGTGTAATGGTTCTCATGCCTTCGTGTTGGCTTCATCGTTTTGATTGCCATCATCAGTACCTAATACCCCAATATCCTTCGCTGCTGGTCGTTTAGTATATTTGTTGCGAAATTTGACCCGAATCGCAAGTGGCAACGGAGTAGACATAGTCGATCTTCACGAACATATCGCCACTAAATCACTCGCTTAGGCGTCACTGGTTTGCAATTAAGTAAACAGGTTGGAATAAGTTGGCCGGCATGTGATCTTGCAAATCGCCAATCATGATGCATCACGTCTTCCTAGTACGCGGTCTTTGATATGGAAGAAGAAATAAATTGGACAGCCCGGGCATTGTCGCTCAACTAAACTGCTTGCAACGTACAAAGTACCGATTAACTGAAGAAATCGAATTGTTTCAAAAGCCCAGGATGGTAGCTACCTGCTAACAAGTTATGGCTCTTAGAAACACATCACATAGTGTCTCTTTAGGATGGCTTTAATCAAAAGTACGAGCATCCTATTCAGTCGTTTTGGCGGCGCTTCCGAGCGCTAGTGGGTACTTTAGTGAATGCACTCAAAAGAGGAGAGACTTTGGGAAAGCTTTATAAGTGGCAGCCATTTCCTCCCCCTTTTAAAGACAGCATGGGTACCCATTAGCATCGCCGTCATTAACTAAGTGTGTCCGCGCGTTTTCATCATCTGGGAACAAAATGCTGCTCCCCCTGTATCTCCCAGTAACGTCTCTCATGTTGGCTACCGTGCTGCTGAAAGCACTTCCAGCAATGCCCACAAAGAAGTGGCTCTTAAGCATAATCCCCATATCCACAGCTCCCTGAAAATCAAAGGGCAACTCCTTGAGCATGGTCAACATGTTCAGGTCCTCCTTTATGATATCATATTTTGATGTGACAGTCCACCCTCGTAGTTTTGCAGCCTCGGAAAACCTTGCGATTTGAGACTCATCACCACAGGCCAAGTATAAAAGAGGTTTCTCTTTGTCAGGCGTTCTGGACTGGGACCACACCTTGTCCAGTATGTCGAGATCACGTGTGAGCTGGGTCTCGAATGATGACCAAATGCTGTCTTCTTCGGTCCGAAAATGAATGCCGATGAATGGGCGATCGGTGAGAGAGAGAATTTTGGCAACGATGGTACGGGGAGCCTCCTTGAATCTGATAAGATGGGAGATGTCATTCCATGTGGCGAGATCACGTCCAGTGGCATCGTCGGTGATGCGATAGAGAAGGAATTGCGAGTCGATCTTTATAATTGTTGCGCCTTGTTCTCGATGCGCATCTGGCGTTACCCGATCCTCCTGTTCCACCTGGACATTGGCAGCGCTCCTATCGAGGAAGCGCAAACGGAGGAGCTCTTCGTCGAACCAGGCTCCAAAAGGTCGACCCACCCAGAAGTATCCACTGAGCCAGTGGAAGCCTGGGCCGGAAGCGACGTCCATTGACCAGTCGTGGCTTATCGGCATGGCTGCTGTACCTATCCCCTTGGGATGCTTGATCTTCATCTGGGGGCAGGCTCGAGCCATGGATGAAGTGAGGTGTTCCGAGTCAAACCATTGGTCATAGGTCATGTACGCGGAGTCGTTCATGAGATTGAAGTTGCTGAGATCGTTGCTATCACGGAGAGGCATGGCTGGTAGGATCATGTGCACTCCGGCGTCTATTCCCATCTTGATGCACACTTTGACTTGAGATAGTATCGTTGTCATGCCGGCCGCCATCCCTCCGCATTGCAGATAAACGTGCTTGTTTTCTTCTTTCCATTCTGTTCGTGCGCACGCTGCTTGAATTCCCGGGAAGCTGTATAGGGGAGGTGTGTCGACCGAAAAGACTTGATCGAAGTAAAGGTGGACGTGCCGAGATAAAGGCAAACTCTCGCGAGACTTGCCGAAGAGAAACTTTGGTGCTGTGGAAGCTCTCAGGTCCACATAGCTGCCTAGATAGATACCCCAAAGTGTAAGGAGTCCAAGGACCAAGAACACAACGTGCCGCGAAACTTTGGGCATCGTTGAAACGTTGCCGCGTATATGGGGCCCAACTAAGAGTGCTGGTGTCGCAGGAAGATAGTTATCACCGGACTAACGTAAGTGTGTGTGGGATGACTTGTGTTATTAAGCAACTGTGCAGACAGAAGGCTACTGTGTAAAACTACTAAACCTTAAACCGGCCGCAGAGTGGGGCACGAGCCGCTCTGCCAACCCTCCCTGCCGGGGTTAGTACTGTGGCTGAAAAGTATATTTCACAGTATGCAAGACCTCCCTTTACAACGCGCGTCATCTCCGGGTTTTCTGGTCTGTCGACGAAGTGGGAAGAGTCGTTGCTCCTCAGTCTCTATGTGGCCACCAAATTACCTGCCCGGCATGCCAGCTGCGCGTGTCCTGCGGGATCCACGGGGAAGGTTCCTATTCTGGAGCCGGAGGGTTCTGATCTGACGTGAATATTTGGCGAGTCAAGGGTCTCATGCAGCCATCAGATCATGGGTACTTACTATGTACCATAGTATTTACTTGGTATTATAAAGTGCCTGACAAGTTAACTACTTTGTACAAAATTAATTACCTGTCAGAAAATATCCCCCCCCCCGGACATCTCTCCGGCCCCAGGGCCTTACCGGAAAAAGTACAACCTTTATTACAGACCTTTCCAGCTCCAAGTAATCCTAATCCCCAATTTTTATTCGCACAAGGGATAACCCCACAGGCGATTGACCTATATGTGGTCATCCGACTTGCAATAACCAAGAGATTGTTCCAGAAGAGTGCTGGTGCGCGTACTAGCTTAGTTTCGTTTGATCTACGCGGATATCGGTCGTCTCGCCCACGTGTAAAATGCCGTGCCAAAAGTCTGCACACCCATCGAAAACTTATTAAACAGGGCTAAACGGTCAGGAAGTTAAAACTAGATTCTCTATAGCCATTAGGCATATGAGAGTTTCTGTTGACTCAAGTGGTTGTTGTTTTTAAACCTGTTAATATAGCTATAAAAGTTGTAACAGTTTCCTTCATGCAATGGAGAATGCTCGAAAGCCTAGCACCCAAGATCATATAGTGCCGTTTCTGTTCACTTAATTTTGCTAAATATCAAATCTAAAAGAGGAGGGCCTAGATTGAGTGTAACGGACCCTAGGAAAGCTCCGCCATATAAATTTATAGGGCGACCCGCTGATCCCAGGTGAATATTAAAAATTTAAATAAATATCTACAGAAACCAAAGATTTGCATGTATTGATCACACCTACCTTACAATTTATTTACTTGGCCTCCGATGTTACGGACTGGTTATTTGAGAATATGGCGTTTTAGCCGGTTTTGGTGGGTTCAATCCCATTTCATCTTCAACTTCATGAGCGGTCCCCGGTATTGAATCGTGATGAGTTGTATCGTAGGTGGAGCTGGAGCCCACGTGATGAGCTATGTCGGCGTGCACAGACAATTGTATACATGACCATCACTATCAAAAACACCTTCACGATCAATACACTGGAATCAACACAACAGAATACAGTTGCTCTGTACTGTTCACCAAATAGTGACCTTGAGGCCGCCATTGTCGACGTCGTTGTAGTAGACTGTACTCGCCTCCATCGCCTTGAAATGTGGATAGGGCGTCTACTCAATTTGAAGTCTTGCAAGCTCAAGCCTTGAATGTCATGGGTGACACAAATTCACATAAAATTTCTGATTCAGTGAAATAGGTTGGTCTCTTCGAAGTGGACAAAAATCGCGTCTCGACGCGTTCTTCCGCGTCAGAATCTTGATTGTGCGGGGATGACGTGGATATATCTCGGATGTCGCATGGCTTGATAACCTTTGGCTATGCTTACGAATACATGAAGGTCAGACATACCTGGACGGAACTCCAGTATCTCCTCTCCTCCTCAGTTCAATATTTCTCCACCTCGATATCAAAGCCTGTCCAGACCCAGGAACATTTCCCTCCCGATTACCTGATTTGCATACCAACTTCCAAGTAGAGACGTATCACTATGTATTTCAAGTAGTGACAGTACCGCATAGTTAGAGCCGAGCAATAGGTCCGTACGAAGACAACCTGGGCAACGGATGCTGCATGCCTTTGCTTGAATTGAGTGGAAACCTTCGAGAATCCGGGCCCTAGAAATCCAAGCTTCGAGGCTGAGAACTTTGATTAGGAATCGCTTGCCCTATAAGCACAAGAAAAATAAAACAAAATTCGGATTCAGTTGAAAGGAAGGCAGGGCTTATGAATATACTGTAAATCGGTATTCTGGAGAAGATCAAAAGGGGATTCAGCATGAACAGTTTGTGAAATGGGAAATAGAAAGAATCCGTGGATATACTGCAGTGGAGACCCGGGCCCTTCCACTTGTTTGAAACTAGGAGCATCTCGATAGGTGCCGATGAATAGTATGTATTACACTTCCATGGTATAGGAATACTCGCCACGAGGCTCTGCAGTCCAAGGCCCATTAAAGGTTGCAACGTTAGCTTGAACGCCAGCTTCAACTTCAAGATCAAGGCATTGATCCAAGTGCCGTGGAGACCTAGGTAGGTAGGTACCTACAGAGTGTATTATGAGCGCCAATAAAATTGTAGTATGTAGCCGGGACGCGACAACAGATGAGTTGATACACACCAATAAGGCGTATTCGTTTCCACTGTTCGGTGGGTTTGAGTTCACGAATAGCCCATGGTACTGGTCGCCCGGCGTTGCGGTGTAAAACTTGAGCACGACATCGGCCAAATATCCTCTCGCATTTTCCAGAGCGAGAGATGACGACAGAAGCATCCTATGGCTGGGTGGAAGGGTTTGCACTGGATAAGGAGACGGGTGTAATCTCTAGGAAGGATGCTATCAACCTTGTAAGGGAATGGCAGCGCTGGTACGACGAAGGCCGTCACTCCTTCGCCTTTCAGTGAGGAGTAATTCACGTTAACTGACAAGGGCTCATATTCCCTCAAAATTTGGCAAATCGCGGCTAATGCATTGTCTTTTGCTTGATCGTGGCTCACTTAGACCTTGAGTCGGAGCCCGTAAACGTTGTTTGGTAAAACTTCTCGACCTTAACACGGAGAGCCTCTCAAATTTAGGATAATGGCCACGGATGCTATGAGACATTGGTTATTTTGGAGTTGTTATTCTATTGTGCATAGGTAGTGCCAAATTATTTTACTGCAACACCATACGTTACTCACTGCTTTCAAGAAACTAGGAGGTTTCATGACGTAAATAAAAGTTGTTTACCTAAGTCCCTTGCTTTGTGTGGGCCACCAATCAAAGCTTAATTCAACGTGACCTCGTTTTGCAATATAACAGCCCCCCCGTGTGGTCATTCAATATTCATCACATGTTCGTTACTACTGTGACCGGCTCTGGTCTCGCTGCTCATGCCCTCTTCGGCAATGGTGGCGACTGGGCATTGGGGTACGGCAGCACGTCTCCAGAAGGCCGAGACCCGTACTGAGCACAGACCAAGGCCATGTATATATCATAGTTGACATGCTCGTGCCAGGTTGCCTATGTCACTTTCAGCTGGAGGATACTGCTTTGTCTTTTAACAATCTAATCAGGAGTCTGTCTCTCCTCCGACCCGGCACCATGTATTCACGTCTCGGCTTCTTCTTGTGCAGCATCATCTCGCTCGGGCTGGCTTCAGGAAAATATGGCCGTCCCAACCAAGAATGGCTGAGGCAAGAACCGGCTGCCGACCCAACCACGGTTCAAACCTCGAGCGGATTGGTCAAGGGCCACATGGCGTCCTGGCCGGATCCGAACGACGTGGTCGAGTTCCTGGGCATACCCTACGCGCAAGCCCCGACAGGAGACCTGCGATTCCAAGCACCCAAGGCCCTCGAGAACGCATCCGGTAACATGCTCGTGGCCAGCAATTTCTCCATGGACTGCTTGCAATTTGTGGGAAGCGCCGACCAGTCCCGAGATGCCACGCCCCAGCTTCAGGCGTACGGATTTGGGATGGGCGGTGGCAGCGCGGAAGCGCCGCACACGTACGGCGAGGACTGTCTCACCGTCAACGTGTGGAGTAAGGCGTCCGGTCCGCCAAGCAAAGCTGTGATGGTCTGGCTCTACGGCGGTGGCTTCTCGACGGGGACGTCTAATGCCCCTTTCTACAACGGCGCGCGGCTGGCGCAGGATGAAGAGGTCGTCGTCGTCTCGTTGAACTACCGCATCAACATCTTCGGCTTCCCCAATGCGCCCGGGATTCCGGACCAGAACGTCGGACTCTTGGATCAACGGATGGCTGTCGAGTGGGTGAAGACTAATGTGGCAGGCTTTGGCGGCGATCCAAATCGCATTACGCTGTTCGGTGAGAGTGCCGGTGCAACCAGTGTCGATTTATATGCTTTTTCCTGGGTCCAAGATCCCATTGTGAATGGGATCATTGCGCAGAGTGGCAGTGCCATGTCAGCAAGGCCAGCGGTCAACGAGACACCTTGGTTCATTGTCTCAGCAACGATAGGGTGTGGGGGTGCCGAGGCTGGTGATGCTAGCCTGGCATGCATGAGGACCAAGGATGCGAATGAAATCATGAACACCGTGGGTACGCTTGCCAATGGCAGTATTGCAAGTGGTTTTGGTCCAGCCGCCGACGAGAAGCTTGTGTTCTCCGATGTACGGAACCGGTCTGCGTCAGGCAACTTCATCAAGAAGGTATTTATCCCGCTTGGGTCCGACACCTTCTCTGTTCGAGACTGACAAGCCTCATCCATGCAGCCTTTGCTCATTGGCAGTAACGACTTTGAGCTTGGCCTCGCTCGCGCTCTCCCAGCAGCTCTTGGCTTCGGTGGTCTCGGCCCAGACGCAACAGACCAGCAGCTTCAAACGGCAACCGAGCTCGCATTCGGTTGCGGTGCTGGGAAGGCCGCAAGCGACCGAGTGGCCAATGGAGTGCCTGCGTGGCGATATCGATACATGGCGGTTTGGGACAACACGGCGTTGACCAACACCACAGGCGCCTACCACTCCTCCGAGATCCCCATTGCCCTAGGGACGAACCCCCTGAGGCCAAATTCAACCGCAGATACCGAGGAGGAGGCCAGTCTCACAAATGCGATGGTCCATGCGTGGGCTGAATTTGCCAAAGATCCTGCCGGGGGGCTGGCAAACTTGGGATGGCCGCAGTACAGCCCCAGTGGCAACACGCTCATCAAGCTGGGTAACCAAAACAAGTCTGCGTTGGATATTGGGCCAAGCACTGAGTTCGATTCACCATGTAATATCCCACCTGCCGTGTGAGTCCACATCAAGATGGAACTGGACTAAGCCTCGAGTAATGTCAATTGTTTTGGATTTCAACCCTGTTGTGAGGAAACCAGACCGAATAGATAGTAGGAGGCTGAAGTCCCAAAAGACAGGCAGTCATAGCTGGCTGCATGAACAACTCAGGAAAGGTTTGAGATAACCAGCTCCGGCCAATAGTCCCTCATGTCCAACACGCGGCTAGGGTAGAAATCCATATCAGCGAGTCTTTCGCCCTCTCCGACCTGCCCAATGGACTCTAGGGGAAACAGCCAAAAGCCGATCACAGTCATTCGGAGATCTGCCTGATCCATCTGTCCTCGCGCCGTCCATATTGGGCTATCGGGCTCATGAACATCGTGTTCTTTCAGGTCCAGAAACTTCATGGCCTGGTCCAGCTCTCTGATCTGCCACAGCCGCCGTTTCCGCTCCAGCGTGGTCGCGAATAGCACCCGATACTCAACCTGGCCCACCTCATGCTCAACCCCCCACGTCCTCAGCAGCCGCCTCCAACGGAAGAGGATCTCGCGCGGATCTATCTCGCCCATGTAGACTCGTTCCAGAGCTGGCTCCAGTCCAATCCTCGGATCAGCACCGACACGCTCAAACGTCGGCAACCCACCTGCAACTGGGATGGCTCTGCCGGGATGATGCTGTGGCACGAGCGTCTCTTTTTGATGCTTGCATGTCCGACTAGAGGACCGCAGATTGATGAACCATACTTCCTTCAGCTGCGAAAGGGTCTCGACAAGGGCGCTTCGCTGGCGCACGAGGAACAGGTCCGACCGTCTCAGGTACTGCAGGTCGTTGGCGCAGAATCCATTGAGGTCAGTGGCCAGCTTGAGCAGGCCCGTGTTCTTCGGGTCGTATGCCTTCAGGTCCCATAGGAAATCGATCAACGTCTCCTTGACAGGAGCGTCCGCCTCGATGTGTAGAAAGTCGTGTTCCGGGTTGAACAACAACGTCGTCCTCTCGGTGCGGTCGGGCCCAGTCAGGTAGGCGGGGATTTGGACACGGTAAAAGTCAAGCGAGGCTTTTCGGGACTCGCTATTCACCCGAAGAAACTTGGTGTTGAGCTGTTTTCCTGCCGCCACGGCGCGGTATCGTTCGCCGCTGATGGGCTTCCCGAGGGAGTTCCTCTGCAGGTACCGGGGCTCGGCAGCGGCCAGTTCATATCGACGACCTTGGTGAACCTTCAGGGAGACGTGTATCATTCGCTCCCGAGGGATGGCTGTTTCCCAGATTTGTAGGCGGAGCTCTTTGGGCAAGGCCGGGAACAGGTGGAAGACCTGGTGCCCGGACGAACACATCAGCTCGACGTTCAAGATGTTGGCATCTGCTTGAGACCCCATCTTGCATGACTTGGGTCAATGCGAGACCTCGATAACAACAAGTACGGGGACAAAATGAGGGGAGTGGGACGAGCGGCGGGGACCGTAGAGCCCGGGTCAGAGGAGGATGAGGTCTCGACTTAAGACAACTGCTTTCTTAGGGGGCACCGCAGCGAAGCGTGCGGGGGAAGCCTGGCCTCCTGTTGTCCCGAGTCGCTGGATGCACCATGCTGTGTGGCCGTCCGGCACATGCTCCCAGTGATGCAAAAATCTGACGGTTCCTGAGGTTGGAGAAACGACATCCGGCTAGCCAACTTTGGGTCCTGATCTTCACCGCGGAATATACTCTGTGCTTATTTGCCATAGTAGCACGCATCCAGATCTGCGAACGGTCCCCTTAACACCTGCATGTCTTAGATGTCAACATATACGTTGAGATACTATAGCGATCCCAGAATACCAAATGCGACACACGATCTTGGTTTTCTTGTCTTTGGAGGGTTACATCGCAGTGAAACGTTCTCAACTTCGTTACGCCGTGGTACAGCCCACAATTCATACGGCAATGCTTGCCCCTCTCCCGTTTTGACCCGAAACAGTCATATCCTAGATCGCCTGCATTTCAACAGCCTGACTCTTGATTTTATTTACCGTGAAACATCAGTCAGGTATTGTCTTGCCAGCTCGTCACTCTCAGCCATAATGCTTCCGTTATTGTCGAATCATGAGTCTCAAGAGTGCAGCCCAAAGGTGGCACGCCGGTTGAACGCCCTCTCCCCTGGATAAGCAAGAAACCGTGATACCAATGGTAATCAGAAAGTGCAGTCAGTACCTTGTTGCCGGATTCGCTGTCATCGTGGTCAACCTTTTGCATGTTGATCACGTCGAGATCTCCTCATACGCGTCTTTGTAGTCCAACGCCCCTGAATCAAAGCTTACCCCTTCCTCAGCGTCCTGTACCCAGAATAATCATTCCGTCCTCTTCATGAACTCTTGATCCGACCGCCACGTGTGAGGCTGCAAGCTTCCGATGAAGCTATTCGTGACGCTGCCCGTGGTAGCAACAAGGTCCGACCTTGTCAACCGGGAAACATCCCATCGAAACGGCAGCGTGCTCTCGAAGTCCCAGCTCAAGTGCTCCACAAGCTGGGCATGAGAGTACCGCCACGGACAGCTGCTCCAGTTGGTCCTGATGTTCTCCTCGGCGCCCTTCTTCGTCTCAGGTTCCCCGAACGGCTGGCACAGCATGGCGAGGAGGCTGGCGGAGAGACTGATATGCTCCTCGTCGGCGCCCTCTGCCGGCAGCGTGAGGAGATGGGTTTCGCGAGCGTCGAGACTCGGCAGCTGAGATTCCTGCTCAGCGTCTGGGTCCTCCACTACGATAGGACTGGCCATCATTTTGTCATATAACGCCCGCAGCCTCTCGTGGAAGCGAAACGCCACCCGATCGAGGTCTCCGCAGAACTCCAGCACCGCAAGACAGGCCTTGGCGTGTTCGAGGTCTTCTGTCCACTCGGCTTCAGGGAATTTGTGTAGTTGCTTCTGAGCCGCAGAGTGCAGAAGCGCCGTGCCGGAGGTGAAGGCCTGAAAACTACAAGGGCGAAGCTTTGTCAGTGTCGCGCGCGCCCCCCGGGGACTTAGCAGTGCCGACTACCTACATCACGAGCCAGCAACGTTTGAACACACCCCGCCTTTGCATCATGAACCCCACGATTCTGGATGAGTGCTTGGCTGCGGTTATACCTTGCTCAGCGTACTTGAGCAGTTGCCTGTCGAATGGTCCCCATGCAACGTCCGTACATTTCTCAAAACCGTAGAACTGGGCCACTTGAGATGCAATCCGGCGATAGATGAGCATGATTGCTCCGAGATGCAGCAAATGGCAGTGACAGATGGTCATAGCTAGACCATTGCTCTCCTGCTTAGCCAGTTCCGCGATTCGCATGTCGGCGGGGAGGCTTCTGTACCACTTGTCCAAGTCGTTCATGATGGATTCTACGGCGGGGAGAGTCAGCTGATTGAATGTCAGGTGCATCCGCAAGATCTCTGCCTTCAGCATGGAGATTTTGGTCAGCTCAGTTTGGACCACGTCGCTCAGGTATGGTGAATCGTCGACTTCTAGATCCGACAACTAGATTGATGTGAGCACGACACACAACACTGGACTAGTCCAGACAAAAGTCACCTTGACTTGCATGAATAGGAGGTTTGTCCCGGAGATATAACCTAGAGTGAACGAGAGCCAGCTAGGTACCAACGGATCAGCAATGTGGCGACTTTTCAGTGCATCATGCCAGGGTTGGGCTTGCCTCCAGAAGAACATCAAAGTACGCCACGTCCTGCGACACATGATCCAGTCTGGGTGGGAAACACCATGGTCCCTATATCAGAACACGTGTTAGCGCTGAGTCTGTAGTGCCCGCTCTGTGGCTGGGTTCGGCGTTACACACCTTGCAGATCTACTGCCATCGAGACCCAGATGCCGCGAGAGGCTCAGTCCAAGTTCTACATAGGCAAGTGCAACAGTTGCCTTGTTCATGACCTGGGGTTTTGGTCAGCGCCGGGCAAATGCCTCGTGTATCTTTTGGTCAACATCATTTCGCCTACGTTATACATTGCTAAGATAGCAGAAATCTGTTACACTGCGGTTAATGATCGTTGATATGTGTTGGATAGGTCTTCTGATCCTTTCACAGTCTCTGGCAGCTTGAAGTGTGGCCGATTGGGTGGGAAGAGGATCACTAGGGTTGATGGGAACGTACTGACCTTGACAGCATCAAGAGGGCTTGCCTCGACGATGGTCTCAAAGTGATACTTGGCGATATCATAATATGCTCTCGCCACCGCAGCGTCAAACATTTCTTGAAAGTATTGGGTCCCCACCGCAGCCACGGCTCCCAGACAAGCAATGTCGCACGCCCTGACATCCTCAGACTGACCCGAGTAGATCTGGGCCGCACAACGGGAGACGTGTTCTTTCGAAAAGACATGGAATAAGTCACCACTGGAACTATAGAAGGCATCGATGGCCCGTGTAGTCGTATTGGAGTCTGGCAAGCTAAAGCTCACAGATACTGTCGCGCTTTCGGGACTAAGCTCGGAGCTTGAGGTTTGTTCTGGGCTGACAAGCCTTTGCCGCTTCGCCACAGGTACCGACTGGGAGGCCAAGGCAGGAACCCCAGCATCGAATGGAACCAGCGACTTCTGATATGTAGCTGATGCTGAGGAGGATGAGGAAGAGGACGCTTCTCCATGGAGGTGGGGCCTTGTCGCTGGGCTGATCTGTCCGTGATCACTTGGCGTGGTTCCCACTGAGGCCTTGATACGCTGAAGTAGCAGGTTGGCATCATTGGGGGGTTGCAATCGTAGAGAGGAAACCAGATCCTCCAGGATGCTGAGCCGAAGCTTCATGGCAGTGATGGACTGCTCCTTGTCTGGCACATATGCGCACTCCTTGCCCTTGCGTGCGCAGCTGCTACATTTGGGCTTCGCCGAGTCGCACTTAGGTAAAGAGAGAGAGTCAGCTTAAATATCTTCAGCCAATCCTCCAGGCTTGCACCGCTCTGGAGTGTGCCAGAGCAGGACGGGCTGGTCAAACAAGATACCTTGATCTTGGATCTGCGGCAGCTCTCGCAGGCCTGTAAAGAGGCCGGAGCCCGCCTCGGCGGTAATGAGTCTGACGCAGATCCATCTTGACTGGAAGTGGATGCATCTGCAATCAGCGCAGGTTGAATAGGACGATAGCTAGGGGGCATTTTGACGTTGCCGGACTCTGAACATTGGGGACAGGTCGTGTCCACAATGGTCGTAAAACGAATGAGGAGGCGAGATTCGTCGGGTTGGATGCCGAACCCAATTGCTACGGGATTGGAAGCAGAACCCGTGGGGCGAACTCTGTTGGCTGAGTCACCAAATTAATGCCATTGGATTGCTTGTCGATCGTTCAGTGGTCGTGCCGGCATATATTCCACACACTTGACTGAATTGCCTCGGAATTGTCGACACAAACAAGTTCTGCATCATCACCGGCCGGATAATTTCTCCTAGGACAAGCTCCCAGGACGAGCTCCGAGGAAGAGATTTATATCTACATATATCACCACGTCCGAACAATGCTCAACCCCAGCAACGACCGATATGTGACAACGGGTTCTCAAGCTGCTGTCGTACTATTCTGACCCTGGCCACCGGACAGGAGAGCACCAGCTGGGCGTTTTAGAGCCGGCAGGGATACGCGTATCCTGAAGAAGACCAAAAATCCAGCCTTGGACGTCGGTAGATATGCCCAAGAAATGCACCGTTTACTGAGGACCATGGTCCACCCGAAGATGAAGAGACGAGCAAAGCAAGGGCAACTGTGATACTCCCTCAAATCGTCTCCAACCACACTGGATTCACAATCCATGGTACATCAAGGTGCGCAGACCGCACTGAAGGAGTACAGCACGAAATTCCGGCATAAGGGGAGGGGACGAAAAATACCACGGCGGGGTTCAGCCGTGTAACGATGCCGAAAGGGGCCTTGGAATGGGCGATCCTGTCGAAGTGCGTTAAAAGTCGTACGAAAGAGGAGGGCATCTTCTGGCGGCGAAGATCATGCAGGGACTAGAGACTAACGGAAAAATCACTCGACCTCTTCCCTCTTTTGGTTCACGCGCTTGTAGACAAGCTCGTCGCAGGGGTCCATCACGCTTGCAGGCATGTTCTCGACACCAAGACCTGAAACTTTCTCAGGACAGCTCAGAGCACGTCCGCTTGGACGGTCTAACTATGTATCTCCTCTCCAATAATGACCCTAGCGAGATACTAAGTTCCTAGCCACGCCGAAGTACGCCACAGTGCTCTACCCCGATGCCGTCTGTGTACACGGTTTTGTGCTGATGACGCTCTTTGCCCAGGCTAGGCCACAAACCTTGAGACGGATGTTAACAGTCTGGGCATCGACGGATTGCAACACTAGGTGAAGCGCGTTGAGGTGCTCCTTGGCTGACATTGCTCGCTGGACGTCCAAACCGGCCTCCGTCGATTCCCCAACTTCCTCGGCCCTGAGTTCCCTCCATCACAGAAAAAGCAATAGTGGGTGAGTGTGCGCCGCACGCGCGTGGGTTAGTTGAGTACACTTAGAGCTTTCTCGGGACGGGCAGGGGGAAGAAGTACGCATGTGAAAGAACCCCAAGACCCCGGGACTTCGCAGGCAAAGATTAGGGCAACCTGATCATGTCGTTTTTGGTTCACCATCTCGAACCCAAATATTCTAGCTCAAGGTCTCGTAGCTACGTCACGAGTCCTCTCTTTTCTTTGAACATCTTGCGAAAGACAACCGTCATCTAGAACGATGAGGTACATGTGTAGCCAGATCGGTTCAACCGTGGTTTCGACAAATGGAAAAAAAAAAGATAAGCTCAGATGCGAAAATACTAATTTGTCAAGTTTCCAGGATGCGCTTCCACCGCGGAGGGTGGCAGGTCGCTTGCTTCTTTTTCTTATTGGGCATGGGCAGTAGTAAGGCAGACACCGTCAGGCAGTCAGGCAGCACGAAGAGGTAAGAGCTGGATGTGGGTGGGAAGTCGATGTCTCGTAACACACGTCCGATCCCACCCGACGTCCGATAGAGAAGGATTAGTACCTTGTGACTGTAGGTCCGCCTCGGGGTCGCCTGGCTCTGGCAAGGGTGCGCCCCGGCCCGTTGGGCGGGAGCCCCACGGACGAGTCAGTGCCGCACGGAAAGGTGGGCCGGGCTAGCACTGGCTGGCTGGCGGTGGCACGCCGCACGATTGAGTTCCCGCCGGGTGGACAGGCTCGGTCGACAGTGTCGCAGGAGGAGGAGGGAGGCCTGGGCGATCTTTCTATTCTCCCATGTGAGAAACGAATTGCAGTCTCGGCGACGACTTGCACCTATTGCTGATCATCGCCGAATCCATCAACGTCGTGGTGTCTTCGTCCCTCCCTTCCGACTGCTGTTGCCGTTGCTGTATTCACAAGGGAGCGCGCAGCACGCTGCGAGCCGCTCTGTCGCAGGCCCTGCACACCAAAAACAAGGGCCCATGGAGATCAACCACCCCGCGGCACTCACTGCCGCTGCGCCCACCTTACCGCGTGCAATGTCCTCCATATCGGAAAACATCCGCGAAAAAGAGACATTCAGGTTTGTCTCGGCCTTTGACTGCTCTGCACGGGTCTCTGTTATTACCAAAGGACTCGTTTGGGCTAACAGCCGCCCGCGTTAAACCAGATACGACGACCTCGGTTGGACCTCCGCGGCACTCAACGACCCGCATGCTCCCATCTCGCCCAGCACACTGGTCTCGGCCACTGACACGAGCCTGACCTCGTATGCGCAGCTCGGGGTTTACAGACTGAGTGCTAGCAGAGCATTGATTTCCTTATTTGACCGGGAGCGCCAGCACATCGTTGCCGAGGCCACCCGGAAATCGCCCGTGGCCGCGAACGAATTCCCGCCTCCCGGAGGCATTCAGGACTCAGGCCGAGAAGATGAGAGCCATGAACACTTCCAGCAGAGCCAGGACGCTGTCGCCGACGGCGATGGCGGCTTCTGGCTGTGCGGAACAGCAATCCCCAGGTCGTTCGGCGTTTGCGAGCATGTGCTCGTCTCGTCCGGGAGCAATGGCATCAGCACAGATACACCAGGGGATGCTGTCTCAGAGTTGCCTGTCTCCGTAGTGCCTGATCTAGCCGAAGATCCGCGCTTTCAAAACAGGCCTTATATCAACGGGCGACCGTTCAACCGATTCTATGCCGGCGTCCCCATACGAACACCAGGGTCAAACGGTATCAATATCGGCGTGTATTGCATCTTCGACACGAAGCCTCGGCCAGAGGGCCTGGGCAGCGACGACGTGAAGTTCATGCAGGACATCTCGAGGACGGTGATGGGCTACCTTGAATGCCGCGTGTCGCTGGAGCGGTTCAAAAAATCCGAGAGGATGGTCCGAGGTATGGGAAATTTCGTCGAGGGATCAGACTCACTTGCCCCAGCAGGTGGTGGTCCAGGTCGAGGATCTGGTCATTCGAAAAAGAGATCATCGAAGTTGGTCGATCTGGCAGAGGTGGCACGCGGCCTGACACCCAAGCCAATGCCTGTCACACACAAAAGGTCGGAAGCGGCGCCGAAAAGCCTCAGCGGTGGTAATCGTCTGTTCGAAGATACGCTCTTGTCGCCTCGTACGACGAATCCCCCGACAATGGCGAAGGAACCACCTTCGAGCAATAAGGGAAGTCCATTACTGGAACCTGCTGCGGCGGCGGCATGGCTTCCCGGACACCTCCAGTCCCAGTCCCTCACGCTCTTAGCACCGGACGACTCATCACGATGCTCAACGCCGCGACCGGAATCACAACAATCCGAAGAGCGCAATACACGACCTGCGGTGCTATCGCAAGTCAGCACTGCCGATCTGCAACTTGTGGAGACAGGCCAGGTCTTTGCGAAGGCCGCAAATATCATCCGTCAGTCTCTGGACATCGACGGTGTGCTTATCCTTGATGCTACTGTGCGATCATTTGGGGGCCTGGTCGGACAGCAAACCGAAAGGAGAGTTTCCGCGGTTGGGATTGAGAACCTGAATTATCTCAGCAACGACGAGGATTCGACGAGGGAGACACCACAAGCATCGAGCAGGGAGACCTTCTGCCCCGTGCTGGGATACTCGACGCCTAAGCACTCGAGCATCAGCGGTGATCCCGTCCCATCGCAGTATGAGGGGCTGCGAGATAGGACGCTACAGAGGTTGCTGAAGAGGTATCCAAACGGCAGAGTTTTCAATTTCGAAGCCAACGGCGAGGTCTTGCAACCCTCAGGCTCGCTAGACCGGGACCAGCTCTCGCCGGGTGTTCCACCGATGCGGCCCATGTCTCCCAGACGTGAGTGGTCGCGGGAGAGTCAAGATTGCGAGTTACTGAAGCCTGAATCATTGGATGGGCCGGAGAGTATGCCGAAAATCCGCAGACAACGGTCGTATGCAGCCGAGTCGATCATTCACCTGTTCCCTGAGGCGAGAAGTGTGGTGATCATCCCATTGTGGGATCGACAGAAGAAGCGCTGGTTCGCTGGCGGCTTTGTCTGGGCAAAGAGTCCCACTCGCATTTTTACCTCAGATGGTACGCTCAGCTTCTTGCGGGTGTTTGGAATAATCGTCATGGCCGAGATCTATCGACTTAAAACCAAGGCCGAAGAGACAATGAAGAGCAATATCTTGGGCTCAATTAGCCACGAGCTGAGGAGTCCCCTTCACGGCCTGGTCGGCGCAGTTGAACTATTAAACGACAGCAAGCTGGACGCCGTGCAACAGAATGTCGTCAACATCATCGAGACCTCAGGCAAGACCCTCGTTGACACCATCAATCACCTCCTAGATTACAGTAAGATCAACAGTTTCATCGAGAATGACAAAAAGGACAACTTCCTGGGAAAGGTGGGCGCAGAGAAAAAGGACAGGGCGGGTCAACAAAAGTCTAGGACTTTACCTGTAGAGCTTGACTGCTTGGTCGAAGAGGTCGTTGAAAGTGTTCTGGCGGGTTACAGCCACGAGCGGTTATCCGGCGCTCGAGCTATGCGTGACGTGACGGAATACAGGAAGTACACCGATGCTTTGGCTGGTCAGATTCGTCCATCAGCTCAAGGAGATCGTGTGCAGATTTACCTGGACATAGAGCCCGCAGCATCGTGGCACTACCACACACATCCTGGGGCATTCCGGCGCATCGTGATGAACCTGTTTGGAAACTCTCTGAAGTTCACGACGTCCGGTTTCATCAAAATCAGCTTGGCCCAAGAATCGGCCAAGCCATATCAGCCACACTCCCGCGGAGCCGTCTTGCTGACTGTGGCGGACTCTGGGAGGGGAATCAGTGAAGAGTACCTCCAAAAGCACCTCTTCACGCCATTTTGTCAAGAAGACCACTTTGCTCCAGGGACCGGCCTCGGGTTGAGCCTTGTCAGACAAATCGCGGTGAACCTGGACGGCGAAGTCAAGGTGGCCAGCCAGGTTGGACGAGGAACCACGATCACGGTGTCGCTGCCATTTTCGGAGATCGGAGAACGAGTGGAGTTGGGCGATCCAACGGGATCCAAAAAAGACATCAACATGTTGAAGGGGCTGAAAGTTGCCATCCGCGGGTTTGAGGGACTGCCATCGTGGGAAAGTGAGCCGAATACACATGATCCTGTGACTGTTGGAAGACTCGTGGAGTCTCAGGCCCATTTCCTTGAGAACACTTGTCGAAACTGGCTGCAGATGGAGGTTCTGTCCGAGGCCCAAGCACAAATCCAACGACCTGATTTTATCATCCATCAAGACTCCAGCTTGTCCTTTGAAGATGCGGAGGCAATCGGGACCGTGGCTCCGTGTCCAGTGCTCTTTGTCTGCGAGGCATCCGTAGCGGCGAGGAACTTCTCGGCTAACCTTCCTGACGCGACGAGCCGTATCCGAACATTTGAATTCTTCTCGCCGCCTTTGGGCCCTCGCAAGCTTGCCAAGGGGCTTGTTCACCTGCTCGACATGTGGAAAGTCAAGCAAGACCAGACCCAACCTATGCATCAGACGAATACGGCATCGGTGGAAGTCTTGCCCATCACGACGGCCAGTCGAACAATGGGCTTAGACGGCAAAGATACAGCGGTGTCGGCAGAAGAGCTTGAGGTGGGTAATCGTATCACGCTGTTCAAGCCGGTACGGACAAGCGCTGTCGCCACGCAAACGGTGGAGTATATGGCGTCGCCTCTGCCGACACCCCCAGCAGATGCGAGGAACAAAGACCCGATGGCCCGAACCGAGCCTGGGGTACCAGAGGCGGCGGGGGCCAATAGTGCGGAGCTGGTCCCAGCTGTTCTGATCGTGGACGACAATGCTATCAATCTCAAGGTGGGTCTCACTCCAGTAATGGCGAGCACGGACGTGACTGACCTCACTGTCCAGATTCTCTCAGCCTACATGAAGAAGCTGAATCGACGGTATGTCACCGCCGTCAACGGCCTCGAATCGTCCACCATGTACGCCAAGTCACCATGTGACTACTGTTGCATTCTCACGGACATCTCGATGCCCGTGATGGACGGCCTCGAATCAGCGAGGAGGATTCGCCAGCATGAACGAGCCATTCGCTTGAAGCAGACGCCCATTATTGCCCTGACTGGTCTCGCGGGCGTCGGAGTTCAAGAGGATGCCGTCGCCAGCGGGGTTGATATGTTTTTGACGAGGCCGGTGACGTTGAAGAGGTTAATGGAGGCGCTGGAGGCGGTTGGGTTGAAGACCACGGCTTGACGGACGAGGAGAAATCGGAGAGACGCATTGAAGATAAAAATAAAAGACTTCAGCGAGAACTTCGCATTCTCAACACGCCAGACTCTGCTGAGCCGCCTAGAGGCTCCTTCTTTCGTCTTTGCTCGAGGACCGTCACGCGATCGCACCTTTCCTGTCTGTGTCTGTGGAAGTTCGTTCATGGACGGTCTGACGGTCCATGAAGAGGTAGGTAGGTACAGTAGATACCTACCTACTTGGTCACCTTAGATACATAGGTACTTCCCAAGTAAGCAAAGTAAGGTAAGTAAGGTAGGTAAGGTAGGAGGTAGGTACTTATAGATAGTTATAGATAGATACCCAGGAGTAGGTAGGATTTCTTCCACCCCGCACCCCTGACCCCTGCAGCACAGCACAGTGCGCCTCTTTTCAGGGCCTTGGATCTCATGCTGCTCACCTGTATTGATTACTGTGATGATTACTGTGCTCCAACTGCCGGATAAGACTTCCACGTCAACAACCATCTCGCAGCAATTTCCAACATTCATTCTCCCATTCTAGCTGCTGTAACCATGATGCGCCGTCACGTCCTCGCTCGGCTTTTCGCCTTGCTCATGGGTGCGTCCTTCGCCATATCTCACTCATCCGGCGGTCTCCCAATGGTGATCAACACCTGGGGTGGTCCTTTCACAGCTGCTACAGACGCAGCCTTTCTCGCGCTCACCAAATCGTCCCGCAACACCACCGCCATCGATGCCGTTCAAGTTGGCTGCAGCACCTGCGAGCGCAACCAGTGCGATGGTAGTGTTGGCTATGGAGGCTCGCCAGATGAGAACTGCGAGACCACTCTAGATGCCTTGATCATGGACGGCACAACCATGAAGTCTGGTGCCGTGGCAGGTCTTCGACGCGTGAGGGATGCGATAGCCGTAGCCAGGCTTGTGCTAGATTACACGGAGCATTCGATGCTGGCTGGAGATCTAGCGACACAGTTCGCGGTGCATTTTGGTGGCTTCACCGAGGAGAACCTGACAGCGCCCGAGAGCGCGGCTGGGTGCAACGAGTGGAGGCTGGCTGGTTGTCAGCCGAACTATCGAGCGGGAAACTTGGTCCCGGATTCGAGGCAGCAGTGTGGGCCATACACGCCTGCGGGTACCAAGGTGTTGTTGCCTTGGGAGGAGCACGAGACCGAGCTCAAGACACGGTCAGGCGACTATGCGACCTCAGCAGGAAAATCACACGACACCATTTCCATGATTGTCATCCACGCTGATGGGACTATGGCCGCGGGCACGTCGACCAATGGCGCAACTCACAAGATCCCCGGACGCGTTGGCGACGGGCCTATCGTCGGCAGTGGTTCGTACGTTGACGGAGACGTTGGCGGATGTGGCGCGACCGGTGACGGCGATATCATGATGCGGTTCCTCCCATGCTACCAAGCCGTGGAGAGTCTGCGAAGGGGTATGACCCCTCAGGAGGCTGCCGACGATGCCGTGATAAGGATGGCTCAGAAGTATCCTAAAGCCTCGACCGGGATCGTGGTTGTCAATAACAAGGGGGAGCATGGCGGTGCTGGCTCCGGATGGACCTTCACGTATTCATTCAGGGGCGGCAGCATGAGGGAGACACAGGTGGTCACGGTACCGTCATTATTAACATGAGTGCATTGCTCAACATCACGATAGATTGCGTCCACCCCCCTGCCAAGCACGGCGGCGGCGCTTTGTATTCTTCGCAGAGGTGCCTGGCTCCGTCTCTTTCCAGGTCCTACCCTAATTGCTGACTCTGCTGACTGGAAGACGTCTCAGGCTTCAGCCAGTCGAACGTATCAAGCAAATCAAAGTTGAAGAACCCGCCCATGTCAGTCCCGAGATCAAAGTTGAAATCAAAGGCCTTGTCAACCGCCCCATCATTGGACGGGTTTATCGGTGGCCCATTGAGCGCCTGATCCAGGACATGTTGGATAACCGCCTTGCAAGAATAGCACAGATCGCTGTTCGGTGCCGATGGGCCAACCCAGTCCAGGAACCCAATCAGAAGACTCAACTGCTGGATGATGCCCGACTTGGTCACGCCAGGGACGGGTGTCATATGCAGTGTTGGCTTCAACAGCTCGTTGCAAAGGATCCCCCCGGCTGGGGCGGCATAGGCCATTACCTACCACGGCAGATTAGTCAGCCACAACTGCAAGATCCCACTGAGAGTTGGGGGAACACATACCAGCCATTCACAGTCGTGAAACCCAGCCAGACGATCTATATGCGTCCAGAAGATAAGGGTACTGGAGACCATCTCGAAGCTGACGCTGAGCAGATCAGCGCGGCTGTCGTGGCCACGCTGAACCAGCAGCCTGGCGATGAAGAAGAGGTTCTGAAGGTGCTCCAAATGGATAAGGATCTTGGTGTATAACGTTGCGCCGGGAACAGTCAAGTCCTGCAAATTGTCTGGGTGGTATCTCAGGACAGACGGGAATGCGGAGAACAGGCTGTACTCCCGTGTCTTGAGCTCTCTGGGACTGGATCAGTCATTCGATTCGACCATGTTTCCGAATAAGAACTCACCGCAAAGCCTCCGTCGACGCATATATCGGGTTCCCCAGCGCCACTTCAATAATCTCGTCTTTGACAGTCATCAAAAGCCGCCTCGCTCGAACGATAGTAGCTGAGTGGCACTCGTTTTTCTGGTTCCAACCGTGTTCATCCAGCGCCTGAACTTCTCGAGCAAGTGTATCCACATCCCCCATCAGTGCCTCGTCACACAAGTCCAGGGGCAACGGTGTGAGCATGTACTTCCTGCTCAGAAGCGGCGGTCTCCCGCTGAAGGCTGCTGCAACCTTGTCTATGACAAAGAGCTGGGAAATCAACCTTCGTTGTGCCTCGGAAGAGGCGGTTGCCACGTACGCGGCATCGTGCGGGATTGCGTGGATGCCGAGGTAAGTGGCCGTCGCGACATTCTCGCCGCTTTATAACCGTATCAGCATTCAATGCTCCAGAGAGTGGGCCCGGTAACCCAAAAAGTCGAAAACATGGGGTTCACTGACCAACTCTTCCAGAAAGACGGCGACGCGTCCCCGCTGAGAATCGACTCCAAGATCGCAATCTTGTATGTCAAATACAGCAGCAGACTATTTTGTGCGCAACCTTTGCATAGATTGGCGCATACCTGTGCTGTCTCCTTGAACGCCAACGACGATCTTCTGGGATCCTTACCCTCTGACGCTGGCCGGTTAGGGTTGTTAGCCAGCGCCGCGAGGCTCCAGTACGTGAACAGGATCCCGATACACTCCCACCGCATGTTTCGGCCGCACAACGAGGCGATCCACTTTTCGGCGTCGCGCTCATCCTCCGACCATGACCTCGCCGTGTTGGCGGATATCACCTGCGCCATAGCGGCCAAGTGGGCGTGTTTTCCCGACCCAAGTTCCTTTCCAAAGGCGCTGTGCAAGGACTCAACGAGGCGCCGGGCCGCAAGGCGTATCCAGCCATCGTTAGGGTTTGCATGTTCCAGGAACAAGGAGAGCGCCACATTTTCACCTGGTATGTGCCGGAGGACGGCGAGGCAAGTCTCGAGGGTCCGAGGAGTTAGGTTGCTGGTGGCGTTTCCTGAACCAACAGTTTCAGAGCCCGGCGTCCTCATGCTCGACATGATCGTGACGCCTTGCACCAGGGACAGGCTGTTCTGTGTCTCTTGGAACACTGCTGAAAAACTTGTGAAGCCCAAGTAGCCGGGGCTGTTCTCCGAAAGGAGTCCCCGAGGTTTGGGGGACTCTGCGATGGCGTTGATGTTCGAGGGAATGTCATCGGAAGGGAGCCGTATTGGTTCATCGGTGTGTCTGTTACGGGGTCAGCTGCGGAGTACGGTGGTTGTTTTCTTGTTCAGTGTCCGCATCAGGCGCTCGCTGCCACTCGGACATCCGCCCTGATGCATCCGCAGCCCGGCCACGGATAAGGCAGCCAAGGCCAGGTCTAGTACTTGTAACTCTGATACTCCAACCATGCTCTGTATTATAGAACTGCGGCTCAAAAGCCCGCCCACCGAACGCATACACTTACCCTCTGCTCTCCCCCACGACCTTCCTCATCCGCCTCTGCGTCGGCTTTCGGCTGCCAGCGCCGCGCACCGGCCCCTGTGGGACAAGATACTCATACACACAACCATTTGGATCGTCGCGCGTCCTGCATCTTCCGCACACAGGGTAGACATGGTCACACGATAACTTCCGTCTCCGACACGGCTCGCAGGCTTGTAGTCGGCCGTTTCGGCGGCGGCGGGGAGCGCCGAACGCCGATGACTGAGTCGCGTTCATTGAAGACATTCTGCTCAGCTTTGCGAAAAGGGTCCTCGCTTCAACGGGCTTCTCGATTGGGTGTTGTGGCAACTCGAAGAGCCGCTGCTGCGTATTTGGCCCGAATTTTATGATCAACTCATGGATTCTGAGGTTCCAGCAACGCGCTCGTGGCAGTCATATTGTAGTGTTGCTTTTGGAACCGGCGGTGGGAGGCCGGGACTCGGTGCTCGGTGCTCGGTGCTCAGCGCCGACTTTTGGCCTTGACAAAGCAGTCACCTAGGAAGAGGGCGGAGGACCACTAGTAGATGTGGATTAACAAAACCTCGTACAATGTTGAGCCAGCCATCAGGGAGTAACTTGGGTACCTTATTATTCCTTGTGGAAATCTTGCAAGGACTGTGTCCGTTTACACCAGCATTGTACCTACCTAGTTATTTACCATTGTATTCTCATATTCACAGCCCAGCCCTTTTTACTTACCATTTGGACAATTCCTATGCCTATTACCCCCGGCCATATTGAAAGCAAGGCCATGGGGCTCATCTTGCGGAAGGAGTCACTCGGATGTCTATGCGCTCTGCCTACCCCTCCCACCTAACTTTTATTTTTTCCAAATTTGCCTCTTTTTTTCCAAATGCGTCTGATTACTTCTCACTGACACTCTATCAGCGGGCTATTCCTCGCACGCTCAACCAACCTCTAAAGATATATCTCGATCATGACTGGCCGTGGAAAAGACACCCAAAACTGGTCGTGGAAACGGCGCAAAGTGTGGCCGAGGGGGCGAGGGGGCGAGAAGACCGCAAGAGGAGGCACGGAAAGACCCGGGCCAGACCGGCTCTGGGACCGGATTTCACGTACTGCGAGTTTCCGGGGTGTAATAAAGCTCACTGTAAGCTATGATCTCAGCTCTTCATTACTCTTACTAGGAAATTTAAGCATGTCTCGGAAGTCTTCCGTGAATTTCATACTACTGAGACCTCTTCTATGGCAAGATATGCATTGCCTTTTGTCCAGAGTGCGACGTGCATATCTTCAGTATCATGGGCCGGGCTCGCAAGGGAGAAGTTCCCGAGAGACTTCTCAGACAAGCTGAAACTCCCTTTTCCAAGCAACCGCTAACATGTCTTGGGTGAAGTGGGCCCGCACGGAGCCGCAGGCGCCCTTCTCGTTCGTCGCGATAGAAGTCGACCCGGCATCCCATCCACACATGTCGTGCTTCGTCAACGCAGTGATAACTTCACCTGGGCACTCCCCGGCGGAGTTATAGATGCCGGCGAAACACCCGTCAATGCCGCGATCCGCGGGGTCTCCGAGGAGGCTAGCCTCTCCTCGACTGTAGAGACGGTGATAATCCCCTGGTCATCGTCACCAATGAGATAGTCACTTTCGACCATGTTACCTGGAAGTACACCACCATCATTTGTTATGTATTGAGAGACTGGAACCCCCAGAAGAAATTCGGCGACTTGAAGACCGTTACAGTGGACTGGATTCCAGTTGAGCTTGTGGATAGCTATGATTTGCTTACTGATTTTGCGTTGGCGTGGCCTCAGCTCCGTGCCGCCATAGAAGTACCCGTCCCTGCAGGTGATCACAAGGTACAGGATCGGGAACCCAGTGTACCCATAGGTGTCATAGACGTCGTCAGTATGAGCTCCGAAGAGGAAACGACTCCAAAAGCGAGCGAGATAGAGAATGAGCCACCCGTGGGAGATCTCTCTACGCCACCGCCTCCCGCCCCGACACGATTATCCGACCTGGAGTTGATGGAGCGTAGGTACAAAGCGAATCTATTAGTTAGGAGGAACATCACAAATCTCAAATCGGAGGCACGACAGAGGGGATTCAGAAACTAGAAAAAGTAGATCTTAGTTTGAATAATACCTAGGGTATAGACTATAGACTATTTCTTGCTTCTGTTCCACAGGACTGTCTCTAGGTGGGAGGGTGTTAAAAGGTTTTTCTTTACTGGATTGGCGTGTATTATTAACAATAAAAATCATCATCGAATGAAATTGACTGGGTACTCTGACGTTATTCTGACTGTAAAGCATCAAGCGCAGTTGCCCAGTCACCGCGGAAAAACCAAACTGCTAGAGGTGCTTAAGTATCTGCTGGACTTCAGCGGCCGAAAGGAGATTTCTCTTTAAGATAATTTCAATACAGCCAATATCAATTCACCATCAATTTCCAAATGGAAGACATCGACTTATAAAGTAGGTGTTGATTGAGAAACGGTATGACAGGTAATCAAGTAATAGGGGCCTCTCCAGCGAAGGTGTCCGCTGGTTCTGAGATATCTTGGATTTTACAATCGTCGTCCCATTTTCGATGCCACTCCGCCGAAAAGGAGACAATCCATCATGCTGTCATGTAAAGTATTAGCGAAAGATCGCGGAAATATTGGTTTGAATTTGCCGGAGTAAAGGACGACATGGGAGGTATGGAGTTGAGGAAACGGAGACCTTGACTCACATAGCAAATGGATACTTATCAAATTGCTCCCGCTCTGTCATCCGCCTCCACTTCGCAGTTTTCGTGCTGTGAATAGACTCCGATTTGCCCGCCACGGAATTCTGCGTATCTTGCCTGACACTCTCCGCCCTTTCGGCACTATGCTTGCTTTCTGTCCCTGCACTGCTTTTGCTGGTACGAGAAGCAGCTTCGCTTTTGGCGCTATGCTCACTGACTGCGGTGCGGTGCGATTCATGTTCGTGGACATGGCTCTCAACTTCATGGCCATCAACGGGAAGGGTCCCCGACGCGGACTCGGTTTTGTGGAATCGCTCACTTGCAGCGTGATGAGAGCCTTCGTGATGAGAGTCTTCGTGATGAGAGCCTTCGTGATGCTCAGAGTGAATCGATCTCGGGTGATGAGAGTGTGCGAGCGAGTGATGAGAAGCAGCGTGGGATAGGTGGGAGGCAGCGTGCGAGTGGACGGATCCTGAGCGATGTGAAGCTGGGCGAGAGTGAGTAGAGGCAGCTATGTGCGAGTGATGAGATCCCGAGTGATGTGAAGCAGGAAGTGAGTGATGAGAGGCTGTCAGGTGCGCAGGGACAGATCCTGAGCGGTAGGAGGCGGGATGAGAGACGTGCGAGTATATAGATCCAGAATGATGAGAAGCCGGATGCGAGTGTACACTTATGGAGGGATTCGACGCCGGATGCGAATGTTCAGAGCCATCATGATGCTCGGAATGATGGGAATGGTGCGAGGCCGAGTGGGCCGGGTGATGGGTTACTACTTGGGTGCCCCCGTGTGCAGAGTGCACAACAGTGTGCCCGCCCTTGTTCGAAGAATGCCGAGAATGACCGCTTGCCACGGATGTGCGACTTGACTTTGATGACTGGCGACTTGAAGATCCGCTTCGACTTGTTGATGAGCTTCCCGAATTTGATGAGTGTGAATGGACGGTTATCACTGCTGGTGGAGGATAGTTGTTGTAGGGTCTTTCCCCTCTGAGCCACGAGAGAACGGTCTCTGAACCCTCTCTCTCCAAAATAGGCGGCAAATTGTGGGCCATCGTACGTGCTGATCAATATCTTGATGGACGAAACTTGACAATTCTTGCCTATTAACTCACTGTAAGGACCCGGAGTATCGATGGGGGAGAGAGCAAACTTACCCACCCCGAGTATACATACAACGGCGGAAGTTGCGGGGCCAAGGTTGGTTTAAACATGGTTTCAGACATGCCAGAGAAGTATCTGAAGTTGAAAACAAGAGCCCCACTGCTTGTAAAACTGCTTGTAAACGTCCAGTAGGAGACATTGGTCACCAAGTCACTCGGATCCCGGCCGAAAACACTTACACTAGAGACCCCGGCGATCTTCCGCAGATGCGCCATCACGACAGTGACGTGACCCTAAAACTCAAACAGGCCTACCCCGGCACATCGTACAGCCTCGGTCTCGGAAGGGTCCAACGCTATACATATCAAGTAATATGACAACGAAGCGGCTTCTCCCACTCCCACACGTCCGGGGCAAATGGATCTTGAAGACAGTGAAGCCGTATGGCTAAAACATCTGCAACTCCTGACTCTCGGTGGCCATGTTACCTGACTCTATAGACTTGGATATGGTGACTTCGCGCGGTGGGGAAAGTTGTGGCGATGCTATGGTGACGAAGCGGACCGATGCGATTTAGCTTCAAATGCTGAATCAAAACGTTAGTGCCAGCGTGCTAGGCGTGCCAGCGCATGCTTGCATCGCGGACCCTCAGATCGGAGATCCATGCGGCCTATAGTAGTACTGCACTAAATGTTTTGTTTCATTCTTGTTGGTCTTGGCACATATGGCCGACAATCATGAGGTCGATCATCAGATGGCAGCTGATGCTAGCCAAGAGCTCATGATCCAGTCCTGCTAGTCACAGAAGGAGCCAGAAATGAGAGGATCTTCATACCTGTCCTGGGGACACCAGAAGGTGATACAGCACTCACTGAGAACCACAGATCAAAATACAAAGGCACTGGCGTAGAAAACAGAGCATATTCGCTTTATGATCCTTAAGGGCGTCAAGAATCAACCTCATTTCTGATGAAGACCTAACCCATAGCACATGTCGGTTGGCAGTGTTTTCTGGGGTGAAGAGCACTTCGTATTTCCTGCTCCTTCAAAACGTATTTGTGTAGCAAAAGTTCACTTCAACCTGCCATGTATCTTTCTGCCTGTACCACTTCAGCCTCTTTGAAACATCCTGAACGAGAAGTTAGTCTCGCCTCTCACCACCATCTTTGACAATCGGTAAAAAAAGAATTCTTCGACTTTGTTCCGGTCCTGTTCAGGCTCTTAGACTGAGCTCTTCGGGACCTCCTCACCGACCGATGAGTTGTGATATCTTCATGCTCAACCTCCCCGACTTGCGCCTTAGTGAGGCACAAGCCCTTTTTCATGACATTCGTTCCGTCGGAAATTAAGCACGGCCTTACGGCATATGCAATGTCTTGGAGGCTGGATATTGGAGCCACAGCGTGTGCGACTGACGCATTCCCGTTCCCCTTGCTGGTCTGCTTGTCCGGTCCCGGACTCTTGATCTTCGGACTCGTAGTGTTATCGGCTCTCCCATTGGTTTGATAGACCGTGGCGCTCCCAAGGTTTGGTGAGGCCATGGGAAACCTAACAGCCCAGCCCTCAACGAAAACGACTTCAACATCTGGATGGCACACCTTCTGCAGCTGTTGCAGATGTGACCACTGCTCGTATGCCTCCCAACATACCTAACCTTCTCTAGCGTCAACTTGAACGATGCATGTTGCTCTCCAGGAACGAGAGGTTGAACGCAACCTAGAACGTGATTCACAACTTCTTCAAGATGATTTTGCCCAATAGCACGTTGCTGATCTAGATAAACTGCCAGTAGAACTGATCGTAGGTATGATTCTCTGTCGGGATCATCACTGGCAAGCTGAAGCATGACATCTGCGCGGGCACTGTCCTCAGACATCAGACAACTGGGTTGAAGAATGTTTCGCGCCAGTTCGTTCCCAAGCACTGCCAGGAAGGCGGCCGCGCGCATTCACTTTGCCGAGGGGGTGTCCAAGCTGGAGACTGGATGTTCGACAGATGCTCGGATTTCCTCCCAGTTGTCGAGATTGTCGATAACGATGCCGGGGAGGTCTGTATTGAAGTGCTTGATTGCGAGATCGATCGTAAGCCAACCTCAGGATGACATCCGGTCTTCGGGTGCTGTGATAACACGCAAGCGTCAGCGCGGAGGGAACTAGTGGTATTTTACAACCTTGTACTTACACGACATCAGGCTTGAGCTGCGTTAAATCGACGGAGAACTTTCCTAGATAATCTACCCTGGATTAAGCAGACTCCATCTTAGCCTTGACCGCATAAGCGCCGAGGATGTACTTGAAAACTTCGTTGGGTATTGAGATACTCGAAAAAGAATGTGTGCCTGCCTCTGCCTTACTACCTGGCCTCCGCCTCGGGAACCTATCCGAAGGCAGCAACCCCACCCCCTTCGTCGACTCCCAGGTTCATGATCCTCTACACAATTCTGAGAATGAATGCGGTCGACGCCCCGAGTTGCCAAGTCTCACATAGCTGTGTGTTTGTGGTGAATTGGTCGGTCATATTGCCCACGCGTTGTGCTTAGGGCACATTAACGAGCGATGAGACTTTCATGTCACCATTCTCGCCGAGACCAAACCCAGCGTTCCCACATCAGAAGATGGAAGGTACTACAGCGCCCTCATACACAGGAACGAGATCATATGTGCCACGCAACATCCTCCAGGTTGCTCCTCGTCGTTCTCGATTACCTCCAATCATCATCAGCATACTGGTTTCCCCAGAAGCCCCGATAATGCTTCTTGAAGCCAAGGTCCGAGATCTCCTCGACCTCCTCCTTGGTGAGCTTAAAGCTCGGCAACTTGGCCAAGTACTGCTGCAGCCTGTCCTCCCTCGAGCTTGTCGTAATAGCCACGACACCTGTATCCAGGGTCCACCTCAACGCAACATCGCCCACAGTCACGTTGTACTTTTTGGCAAGCTCCTCGTACTTCCCATCTACAGGACCAGGCGCTGCCCTCGTGATAGCCGACAGCCCCCCGTACCCGCTCACAGCAATGCCCTTCTCACGATGATACGCCAGCAAGTCCGTTTCACGGTCCTGTGTGATATGCTGCAGGTAGGGGTGGAATTCGATCTGGTTGATAGCGGGCGGGACCTTGGCCGTCTCCAGGATCGGGTCAAGGTGCTCCTGGATGTAGTTGGATACGCCGATTGATTTGGCGCGCCCGGAGGCTTGGATGGCCTCCATCTCCGCCCATTTCGCCTGAAGCACCTTGGGGTCCGTGGTGAAGAAGGGAGAGTGGATCAAGTACAGGTCCACGTACTCCAGGCCCAAGTTGCGGAGCGAGGCGGAGAAGTTCTCCTCGATGGGCTGTTCTGCCTTGACGGTGGCCTTGGTGGTGATGAACAGCTTCTCACGGGAGAGGCCAGAGGCTTTGATGGCGGCGCCAAGCTCTTTCTCATTCCCATAGGCTTTGGATACGTCAGTTTCAGGTCGCAAAGTGTCTTTGGGGCCGCCGGGGGGGGGGGGGTTGGCGTACCTTCAGCACAGTCCAGGTGCGTGAAGCCAGCAGCTAAGGCCTTCACAGTTATGTCCACGATGCTCTGGTCAAAGTCCTTACCACCTCTTTTGCCGTTGGCGGTACCGAGACCATAGGCGACCTGCGATTCATGTCAGCTTTGGGGTCTCATTGCGGGTGATATCAGCTTATCCGTACAACCGGAATAAGTCGCCCATTGTTGAGCTTGAGGTTCGGGAAGCCTTTGGTGAAAGTCTGATCTTCGCCCTGAAGGGGTTGTTGTAGACCACCCCAGACTTCACTTGCAGGCTCCCACAGCAAGGCGAAAGCTGTAGCAAAGAGCGCTGGGAGGATGAACAGCAGACGGGACATGGCTAATGAACTCCTTCGGCCTCTGTTACTTGATACGCTTGCCCGTCGACGCGAGATTTCGATGGTCTCTTTCAACAGAAGACCCGTGGACGCCGGGGTAGAACTTGCTCATAAATAGTACCAAGACCTGCTTGGGGTGACTTGGGAAGTTCAAAAAAGAGTCTTTGTGACAACTTCCCACGGTGTTTCACATTCTCTACGGCGAGTCTGCGGGGAACAAAGTTCGCCGGTGACGTGATTGACCTTCCCGGATCGGATCCGGGCTGCTGGCGAAGGAACCGGGGAATGATTGTCAATACGCTCTGGTTGAGTGGCAAGCGGGAAAAAGAGCCATGTAACCTAGCCCTCCGACTCTGCGTTTTGTTCGTTCTTGATACCGGCGACAACCCACCAAGGAACGAAGGCAGAAACCGCTTTAAGCCTACCGAGTCCAAACAGGAAAATTAGGTAAGCAACATTATTCTTTCTTAGGAGAACAGAACATCATATTCTCCCTCGTGTCACATGCTTGCCCTTAGTCTGTGGCACTGGGCGTTATCGAATTTTCATGCATCACGCAGCTTTCGGTCAACATACCTACTTAGGTATCGCGACCAGACCGCTCGAGTGGCTATCCGGCTCGTCGGCATATGGATGGAATATCGGATGCTAATGTGGCTCAGCCCAAGGAGACTGAATGATTCAAATCCACTGCGAGTATGGGTTACTAACAGCAGTATTTGTCGACCCGTCAAGATAACTAGGATGATCGGCCTTTACCAGCACTACGCACAAAGGGTTCCAAGGGGAAGACCTCTTTCTCCGGCGTCACTCCACCATATAGTTGATCCCATCTCCACTGAATAACCTTTGGAGTTTTCCAACCATACTCCGGGTCCCGCAGCCAGAAGCGCAGTAGATGTCGGCTATGAAATCGTTAGTACCGTGCTAAAACAGGAAAAACGGAGACAAATTGTAACGCAGAACCTACCGCTGCTTGTCACCGTCAAGAAAGCCATCTCTAGCGTGGAACAGGGCCAAGTTATTGACATATTGAATATCACCCTTCGCAAAGTGCGTGTTGACGCAATACTTCTCTCCCAGGAAGTGCAGTGCGTCGAGAGCTTCGGCTTGGGCCTCCGTGATAGGAGGGATCTCAGGGTTGCGAGGCAGCTCCCCGAAGCCCACGAAGTAGCGACGTCCGTACTGCAAACTGATGCGCTCAGGGGTTGTGTCCGTGGCGGGGTGGTGGAACATCAGAGGTCGTGGCGTGAATTTCTTTTCGGCATCCTTTTCAAACCTGGCAGATCTCGTCAGCATGCACAGAATCTCAAGTGTGCAGAGAACAGCTTACACTTCCATATCCCAAGGCTGGCTCAGGGTGTGAATCAAATCGGGTCTCTTGGATGCGAGCTCATTGTAGACCCTCCAAGTAGACGCCAATTTGCTCGCACCACCTTCAACGGCCGTCTCCAGCGCAAACAGGCTCACAATATCGCCGGAGTCGGTGTGGAAAACCTGCTTGTCCGTTGTGTAGGCCGGCGAGCCGATCTTTCCCTTCATGCTCTCCAGATAGCTCAGATCCTTGATGTGGGCGAGCACCACATCTGCCGGGCTGCCATCAAAGGGACTCTTGTGGTCCTGGCGGCCGCGCTGAGAAGCAATGTGTGCTGAAAGTCCGGTGTAGATGATGATGTTCTCCTCGCGCGTGTGCTCATCGACGCGGACTCCGCGGATGACGAAGAATCCATGACCAAAGTGCAGCTCGTGAGAGAGGCGGCGCAGCTCTGCGTGGAGTTTGGGGAGAGGGAAAGTATCCTGCGTGATATGCGGCATGGGCAGGTTGAGTGCTAATCAGTTGTTAGCAATGAACCGCTTCAATAGTTCTTTGCCCTCGGACAAATTAGACTCACACTTAAAGTGCTTCACAGCTTCATCAATCTCAGCCAACTGCTCCTCACTGAGGACGTAGGTCCAGTCGTAAGTCTCGGCCAGGTTTTCACCCTCCCACACCATGTCTCCTTGCATCTGATCCGGGAATCCTTCCGGGACCGAGGTCGGCAAGGTCTCGGTCTTCATTCTCCGGGCACCCCGCGCCTGATACTTTGCGTAGTCCGGGGCATATTGAATATCCGGCTGGCCTGGAGGAGGGGCAGCCGACGGCGTCGGAAACGAGGAGCCGACGGCGATGGGATGTGCGAGTGCTGCGGCCATGATTCCAAGTTGCTGGTAACTACACCGAGTCCCGACAGTGCGATGGAGTTGAGGAACTCGGTGAGGGAAGTCGGTCCCCTGCTTTCTTATACCATAGTACTCAGAATTTTCTTTTTGGGAAGCTCGTACTGAGACCCGGAGTAATTGTGGATAGGAGATTGCCCGAAGTCTTCGCCATCGTAGATGATGATTGCGCCATGCAGCGCTGCCACATAATAGTAAAAACCTACAAGTAAAACCCAGTAGTATGGCAGCGGTTGTCAGTGGCTCCTCCCACAAGGTGGAGAATATTTTCTTGTTACCAGCCATGGTGTGGCGACATCCAACGAGCCCGGTCGACGCCGAATATTGGAGGACCTCTGATGGTCACACCTTCACAAATATTATCTGGAAATTAGCGAAAGCTGCATGTCATCGTACGATTATCCATGACATTTGATACCTATTCGGCCGTGTCTCATTCACTTTTACTTGTTTCTCGTTTGGCGGAGGACTTCGGAGTATATTTCCATCCACCTGGGCGGGGGTAAATTCTCGTCTCGCAATTCTGTTGCCGGCAACTCTTGTTCAAAGAAAAAGACCTGCGCAGACTGAGGCTGAGCAGCACACCATCAAACCGAACCAGGGGTTTATAAATTCAACGACTCCCCCTCCCCTTGATTTCCACCAACCCCCCAAGCAACGACATCTATAATGGCACTAAAATTCTTCCCTGGGCGTATCGCACGTGCAAGATTCAGAACGTGTCTAAGAAATTGAATCTCGAGTGGAGTGACTCAAACAATGTATCGAAATTGGGGGTTCTGCGGTGCAGGTCAACATGTGGAAACTTAGAGAATCGACTCGCGAGGCTGGAGGACGAGGTAACGTGCCAAATACCCACCTTCAAGTCTGTAACATCGTCCTCATAAGCGTGCTCAAAGTCCTCCTCAATGCCGGACCTGTCCCGCTGGCGGTTCATCCACAAGCAGACGTAGCGGTACACTAGCATGAGTGCCGCAGCGGCGATGGAAGTGGCAGTGACAGTAGCAAACGCCGGGCGATATCGAGGTGCGTCCTTCTCGAAGAAAAGTTGAGGACCAACGAAGTTTCCGATGCAATACCCGGCGAATACGCCGGCCGAAGATGCTGATCTCTTTGTGTACCCGGCAGTGTTTGCAAGCTGGAGGCTCAACAGGAGAGCATAGCCTGCCAAACCAGACCCCAGGATCACGGAAGCGAAGAGCAGGCCGCCCAATTGGGAAAGGGGAAGCTGCCAGAGGAGCACGGCGGCCAAGACAGAGCCCATCTCCAAGATGCAGAATAACCAGCATCGCACATTTTCCCACCTGGAGCCAATATACGATGATCCCAGCAGGAGTATGGCACCGTAGGCCCCAGATGGCATCGTGAGCAGCAAGGTGTTCAAGGGACTGAATCCAAATCCCTCAATGATGGTGGGGACGAATGTGGAAGTAGGACCGTTCAGCACAAAAGCAAGGGCGGCTATAAAAAAGCAAAGCCAGAATTTGACGTCGACGAAAAGCTCCCTGATATGAGCTGTCTTGATATGTTTGTTGCGTACTCCTGCGTTATTGCTACGCAGTCGAGCCACCGCGATGTATCGTTCCCGGGGAGTCAAGCCCCTGGCCGTGAGAGGGTCCGCAGGGAGGAGAAACCAGACAAGGAATCCCCACAACATGGTGAGGGCGCCAGCAAACAAGTACATTATTTTCCATGGTGCCACACTGCTCTGCATAGAGCCCCAGCCGTAATTGATTAGGGGAGATATCATGTGCGCAAATCCGTTGAAACTTGTCCAGTTGCTAATGAGGTCAACCTGTCTGTCAGCATTGTCGTTCACGAAAGATAACCAGAGAAAACTTGCCCTATTCTCAGAGCTTGCTCCTTCTTCGTATACCACCCACCCTGTGAAGATCATTATGTGTCAGCAAAGGCATTCAACTTCGATGTGTCGTGTTCGGCTGAAGAACTCACACATATAAGAGTAAACATGGGCGCCACCGGGCCTTCAAGCATTCCGAGGAAGAATCGTTCAACATACAAGTCCTTGTAATCATTACAAGCCACCGTTGAGATGAGACATATTCCCCACAGAACGATCAGGACCGATATGACACTTGCTGTGTGAAGCCTTTGGGCCAACAAAGTAAACGGATACGTTCCGACAAAATAGCCCAGGTAGAAGATCGCGGCCGAGAACGAAAAGCGGTTGCCGACATTCAACTGCAGATCTTCACGCATACCGAAGATGACCTGTTCCACACAAATATGTCAGTAACCTGTGATACAATGTGTTCCTCACGCCTGACTCGAACATGCTGAGATCATATAAGAAACCTACGGCTTGAGACAGCATGCTCTTATCGTAATACTCTGACACGTGTTAGCACCCTGTTTCGGAGCGTGAAGTAATATCTCTTGGAGCTTCCTCAAAGAGGCGAGATAGGGCTCGCTGTTTAGGAAGCAGTCGCTACTTACGAAGAAACAACGAGAAACACAGGATCGGTGTTAGTCTCCAATCAACCTTTCGTCGCAGACTCTTCTCCTCAACCTCCGTCCATTCCTTCGACCCTCCCCCAGCAAGGTAACCATCAATGATGTCGACGGCCTCGTCATAGTGGAAACTGTCCACGGATACGACAGGATTCACGGTCTTTTCTTGAGGCGAGCTCGACCCCTCAGCAACCTTCGTCACCACAGTCTTCATCGGCTTCCCATTTCCATGATCCTCGGCCATGGCTAAAGGGGGAAAGTGTAAACAATTTTTGACAGCTAGTCGATAGAACAAAGCCGGTATACCATTGCCAGGCGAGGAAGTGAGGCAAAAAATAGTTGGAGAGAGGATGCTTGAAGGTAATGCAAGATGCGCTGAGTCGCATCCTCATTTGTACTTGAATGGGAAACCAGTGTGAGTCGCATCTTCTAATCAACGCGTAGCACGTCTAGCATGGCGTTCTCTGGTCTGAGTTTTGTAAAACGATCACCGTAGTAGGTAGCAGCGCGTACTGAGCAGCGCTTGGGCAAACCCCATGTCGTTAAACCTTCCCCTATTGAAGCTTGATCAATGAGATGCAACACACCGCGTTTTGACACCGTTTAGAGCATAATCTGTAGACGGGTAGTCGCCCGCGGAAAGTTGATGTCGGAATTCTAACTCAGACCATGGGAAGAAATTGCAGACCCAGCATGGAGAGCACCAGTACAATAGGCTCTTTTTCTTTTACACCAATCCTGGGGTCGGTGACGAGGCGGTCGTCACATGTCGTCGAGTTCAGACCAGACCAGACCGGAGTGAAGTGCGTATACAGACAGCCCTGTGGGAAGAAGCTTGTCCCAATAGCCGGCCCGCGTCTCGAAGACAATTGTGCGGCGGATAGTGGCACTTCGTACTAAGTAAGGTTCGATCTTTCAAGCGTCGCGACGTCGGAGACTTGGCTTTTATGCTGCAGTCTCTGAGATTCACCGTCCACCGTTCCCCGGCGTCTGTTCAACCTTGAAAGTATCAAAGGGGACGAGTTCGTGCTGCTTCATTTGTTCCCTCGTCACCCCAGACACCTACTTGAAATGCCTTCATTGATCAGTAGCTGGAAATTTCGTGACCTCTCTGAAAACTCTGGACACCCGATCACCACAGCCAAAAGCATGAAGCCTGCGGAGTGATGACTTATTACACCTGCGGAGAATTCACGTGTAAGTTGTCCGTCAGAGTGACATGAATTGCATTGGATTACTTGCATGTGCCAGAGCACCGTGAAACTTAAGCGGGCAGACTCTTGACCTAAACTGAGTTTAGGCATTTGATTTCTTTCCTAAAGTCTCTTCCTCGTTTCGGGGTCGGAATCGCTCACAGTTGCACCCGACGATATCAAGGATCCTTGGGTGTCAGATTGGGGTGTCAGATTTGGGGTGTCAGCCGGCCGGCGGCGGATTGGCGGCGGGCCGGCAGCCTGCAGTCGTGTGCGCGTACCAAGTACTGTCTCCACTAATTCTTGCTCGAATCAAAATCAGAGAGGCTTACTTAATCTCGCGGTCATTTTTCAACGTCACGATTCACCAAGCATCTCAAGCTATTTTCACATGGGACGATGGCCAGCTCGACGTGTTCATGTACAACCGGCCAACATCAGCTGCACCACTTGAACGATCCCATCTCGCACCAGACGCTTCGTCCCGGATCTGCCCTCCAACACGACCTGGCTCTTGATCCAAAGGCCGGCCCCGACGTGCGGCCAGCGCGACAACGATGGCGAGGAGGTTGAGCCCCGAACTAAAAGCGTGGTTCCGCCCGCGCATGCGCCATATCCACGTCCCTGACCTTCCACCCTTCTACGCCCCCCGGTTTATGCCTGGAAGGATCCGTGACTTCCTCGAATCCCAGATAGTCGGACAGCGCTTCATCGCGGAGAACAGCGATGGCGGCAAGCATGATGAAGCCTCGGCAAATCCAGTAGACGCCATGCGTGTGTGGCTCCGTCAAGCCAGCCCTCCACCAACTGTGGTCTCGTTCACGCGACGCCCGACATACGTCATGCCCAAACATTACCTGAGTGAATGGGATTCGTGGGAAGTCGATTACCTGACCTCTTCGATGAAAAGCCTGCAGCAGGTTGTCTTCCCTGAGCCGCCTGGGTGGTCCTCGTCGCCTTGGAGACCTTTCTGGGAGGTCGACAGCAACGAGAAGCAGCCGCCGTATAATCCTCTCGCTCACAAGTGGGAACCTGGCGTGATGCTTATGCCTTGTGCAGAACCCATGTACTTCGGACCGGGACAGTTATCAATATGGCCAGTCATCGACCTGCAGGACGAAGTTCAACGAGGCAGAAAATTCAAAACCAAGTACGAGTTCGAGCGCATACTTGAGGACACAACCATAAAGACCTTGAAGCGTGAATACGGTCTGGATGCTTTCGCGATCCCTGGCAAATCAGGCGTGTGGATCGAGTCGCTCATTCCGCCGCCTGAGCTGTCAGACCTCAATTCACTTGCATTGAAGCCGTCTGACAAGATGCCCCAAAAATATCAGAACACCCGCCGAATCGCCACAGTCCACGCCGACTTTGTCAACGATATCACTCGATGGGGCGTGTCCATCCATGTTGGTCAACCCGGTCCCGATGTCGATAGGTTGGGCGGCGTCAACCCATGGATCCCTCTGCGGCAGGACAGCACTACGACCAGCATCGTCGCCGAGCTCGCGCTTAAGGGATTCACTCCTCGAAGCACCGATTCTGAGCAGCAGAAGCTGGAGCACCGGTCTGATAAGAAGAGCAGTTATCTTGTAACCGAATTCGACAACAAGTCACCGTATATTAGCACGCCTTTGCAGGCTGTTCCATACACCTCCGTTTGTGTGCAGCGGGGATTGAGGAGTCCCGCACCAATGGGTATGGACAATCGCGACCTCTCGACCGCTTGGACCTACGAATTTGCCAGGCAACTCGGTCTGTCAAATGGGTTCGTCGACCATCTTAGCATGGTTGATTTCAGCCCCGAGAACAGAAGCCTCCCGACTAGAGAGCGCAATATCGGGTTGATGGCCCATCCAGTCATGACGGAGGACGCTCTCTTTGAACCGTACGAGCAAGTCGAGGTTCCATCTATACAGCTGCGTGAACGCGGAGTCGTTACCCAAAGGCTTTTGCAGGATACCCAGCGCGTCGAAGCCAAGGATGGTCGGCTTGTGACCGCAGACTCCTGGGCCATATCTTGGCCCCTGTACTATGATAACCTGACAAACTTACTGGCCAAGTCGATCGGAGGTCTCTCATGGGACACACGGCTCATGCACGTGGTCCGGACCCAGCGGATTGAGGCAAGCCAGGAGAGACGTCGGCAGATGATCGCAGAGGTTCAGAGGCTCGAGGATGCATGGCGAAACGACCCCCAGGCCACACTCGTAAAGCGGCCGCTTTTCGACGCCATCGTGGCGGATATCAAGAGGGCCACGCAGGAAATGTTGGACATTCTGCGAGATCTTGATGACGGGCATATTACCATATCGAACAGGAGGAGGCTGCTGGACAGTTCTCATCATCTGCAGAAGCTTCTTGGGTCACAGCAGTTGATCACAAGGAAGAAACCAGCAGGGCCGACCGACC
The DNA here is from genome assembly GCA_003012965.1 of Juglanconis oblonga. NCBI lineage: Eukaryota > Fungi > Ascomycota > Sordariomycetes > Diaporthales > Juglanconidaceae > Juglanconis > Juglanconis oblonga. The sequence goes on along the minus strand of MUZH01004366.1, from coordinate 5,935 downwards.
TATCCCCTGGGGAGACGGAACAGTCTCCTTGGTACCGAAATGTGCAACAAATTATCCAGCTGATGGAAGAGGTCTCGGGGCAAGCGATGGCGAAGAGCAACCTGCCTCAGAGTGTTTGGAATCGGCTCCAGGATCAGACGCTACTGACCAAGCCAGGTTCTCTTGGTCCGTCGACATACCGCCAATTCACGCCGACCTATGACGAGCGAGTTAAGGCGAGGAAGTCACCCGAAAACACTGCGAAACGCATGGCGCGTTACCAAGAGGCCTTGCTGGGCCCTCCTAAGCCTCAGAAGTTCCACCAACCCGCGCCGACGGCCCGCGAGCTCCGCGAGCGTCGCGAGGCGGCTCTGGGCCCTACCAGGCATAAGCTGGACATGTTGGACAAACTGTCGAAGCTGATGCCGTCAACGCTGGAGGTGGGGACGACGGATACACCAAATACGGTCAAGTGGCGGAGTCTATCCGCACTAGAGGCTGGGGGGACAGATAAGAGGGAGAAGAAACTGGACGAAGGGCCAACAAGGTAGTCTTGTCTGGTCATGCACAAGCATTTCTTTGAATCATGAATTGCGTCGTGTATCATATACATGTAGATCGGCGCAGTGGGATTCCCGGTGGTTTCCTCTAGCACATTGGAAAACACGTGGCACAATTGAATCACCTATGATGGCTGGGCCGGTGAGGTGTAGTATCAGAGCTAAAACTCGACAAGCACAACTATCTCTTCATCGAGTTTATCTGATGCGCGCCGGGGCCCTCGCTTGTCACTAGTTGGCAGATCATATACGGTACGTCTGGACGAGCCTATCCAAGCACAATCTTTAATAATCCTCTACGTGATACTCTACTCCCTCGAACCCTTCTTTTCCCTTCATCAATCGTTACCGGCTTCACAGTACTGCCACCTAGCCTATTCCAACCTGAAGTTCGACATATCCAACATGTATCTCCGCGTCAGCCGCCTCTCATACCTTCTCGTCATCCTGAATTGCAGCTTGCTTGAAAGATGAGGCTCGCGGGGGTTGACGGCCTGGTAGAAGACGTCAGATGTCCTGTCGTTCGGGCTGAAATGACACGCAGAACCGCAAAGCTTCTCTGGCACCAGACAGAACGTATGCATGGGGTAGAGGAAGTCTTCTCAGGAGATCTCGTTTGGCTGGACGTATGGTGTCAGGCTGTAGAACAGCATGGAGAAGACATCATCGGCCCCTGACCAACAGTTTGGGCTCACAAACTGTGTCTTCCTTTTATCTTAGAAACGAAGCATCTTAAAGTATGTAGAATACTACATCCCTTTTGCATGAGGGGTTGGAATAGATCGTTACGAGGTATTATAATTTTGGTATCAAGAACTTTACCTGCATGCTCAAGTACTCCAATTGAAAATCAGGGAACATTTTGATGGTCTGGTATTAGATATTTCGGGAACAATTGGACGATCTTGCCTAATATTTGATTTCTGGCAAGTCTCAAGTTTTTCCTCATCTCCCATCTACCTGTTCAGACACCATTCTGTCTCTCTGCATTCTCGTGATCCTTTTTAACCTTCCCAGGTATCCAGAATGAGGTGATGTTCTCGCTAGCAGACGACTTAAGGTGATGTTGGTTCCAGAGGTAGCTGGTGGCTTCGAGTCACAGTATCTAAACTTTTAGGGGGGATCGTTAGCATGGGTTTCGCCTTCATTAGGTAACATGGCACACACATTGCAGCTTCACTTCGTAAAAACTCAGTAAATGACTACGTAGAGAAGACAACTGTGAGAAATGGGGCCTCGATGTGTTGCAACATTTAGTGAAGACATGTGCAAAGCTCTTGGTTCTCCTGCAGGCGTCCAACAACGTGGACCCCACCATCTTAGTTGTCACTGAAGCTAGCTATCTGAAGGCTATGACTATGTCTTCGCACAGATACAGATCCCAGATACAAGAAGCTATCCATCTTGAAACGAGTTCATTCATTGTCTCAGTAATACAAGAGCTTAGGATGTTCCGCGTTGGAGCTGTTATCATGCACCTCACTGAGCTGGGCTTTGGCAAAGCATGTGGTTAAAGGTAGACTTACTGGAAGAAGGTATATTTATTGTCCAATATAACCAAATTCCAGTGCCTGGATAAATCTGGAAACCGGAGAAGCAATAAATTATCATCCTCGCACCATGAGTGGGTTACTCTGTCCGGTAGGTGAGGATGAGTCGATGACTACGGACATGCACCATCTATGATGACCATCCACAACAAAAGCACTGCAGCCAAACTGGCTTGTATTGGTGGGCCACACGATGTCTGGTAGGTGCTATTGAACTTGAATGGGTTGCCTCCTCCAGCAGCACAGCCTGGTGGCTGGTTGTTGGGAGCTCGGCAAATACCCAGTGCATCCCCCCTACCAAATGGTTTAGAAGACGAATGAACCTGCTGCTAAACTGGAAGCGTCCAACACAAAAACGCTTGGACCTCGTGATTGAGCCACTCTACACACTAAGGTTTGCTTGCAGTCGCTGGGCCAAAGTCCATAAGTGAAGGAGTGGGGTTTTCCTAACCAGGAAGACTGACCCCTGCGCGCTCGAGTTTTGATTTTCTACAGCCTTGCATCCCCTTCCAAAACTTCCCAATCCTGTCACCTGTTTTGTTCTTGACTTCTGTTTACAACCCACTTTCCATCCACTCTAATCCTTCCATCAATCAACTCCAATCGTCGAGCCTCTCCATCTTCGTTCACACATTCACACTCCTCAACAACAACTGTTTGAACTTTTCCAACCTTCATTCACTTGGTGATTGACCAGTCTCGGCCACTTCCAACTTCCATTGTTCTCATCCTGAAAACCCTCTTGCCCCGTTACCACAACCATTCATTGATCTTTCTCCCATCGACGCGTCCATTACAAGCCTGATATCCACATAACCACTTCATCAAGATGGGTTCCTACAAGCATTGTCTCATGGCGGCGATGGTCGTCTTCATGGTTTTTGACACTATTGCCATCGCTACGCGCGTCATGGTTCGCACTATGATGGTCAAGGCGTTTGGTCTGGATGATGTCTTCCTCGTCCTTGCCTATGTAAGCTCCTTCCCCAACTGAACCACAGTCACCTCAGTCCTCCCATCTATTCTTTTCTGTCTCTCCTATCCACCTTCGCTCCATCCCCTCGCTCCTCTTCATTCCTTTGCTCCTCTTCTCACATTTTGACTTGATGCTGATAATAATATCATCGCCAGCTGGGCTTCATGCTTGGCTGCGGCTTCGGGTTCGTCGCCATCCACTACGGCTTCGCTGCTGATCCTGGTGATGATGAGCGCCACTTCGACGAAGCCAACATGATGAAGGTATGCCAAACACCCTGGAATTGGCTTACGAGGCTAGATTTCTTACAGAGGCTGACTGTTTGTCTGGAATTGACAGTACTACTCGGCGAACCAGTTCACCCTCTACATCTCCTCGGGCATTGTCAAGATTGCCGTTGCCCTTGTCCTGTACCGCCTCGCCTGCGGCCTCAGGAGCCAGGCTATTCTTGTCATCTCCATCATAGCAGTTGTGATTTGGACCTTCGTCACCACCCTGTTCGCCATGGACCTGTGTGCCAGCACTAGCGCTGCCAGCTACACTGGTACACAGGCCTGTCTGGGCATTGGGTACTTCCGCATGATCTCCAATGTCTTTGTCGACTACTTCTTTGCCCTGTTCCCCATTCCCATGCTCTGGGATGCCACGCTCAGTCGGCGCATGAAGATCATTGTCTGCAGTCTTCTTGGCCTTGGTATCATGTAGGTCACCCGTCGCTCACCTGCCCATCATATCCCACCAGCCTACCTAGGTACTAATACAGCATGGTTCACAGTGCATCGGCTGCCACCATAGCCAAACTGGTCCTCCTAATCAAGCTGGAGACTACCACCGGCACAGCCATGAGCTGGCTGCACATCCAGCTCCTGATCTGGGCTGACGTTGAGCTTGGCCTGGCCATCTTCGCCGCCGCCCTCGCCGCCCTCCGTCCTCTCTTCCGAGCCCTGACCGGCCACAAGCTCACCAAGTGGAGCAGCAGCACCGGCAACAGCCCCCACCGTGGCGACAATACCGAGACTCTTGTTGCCGATAGCTCACGCCACGCCCTGAACATCAACAACCAGGCCTCCAGCAGCCGCAACACATCGGACAAGGGCGTTCCTGCTCCCTCTGAGGAGTATGAGCTCAGCTGCGTTGATACCACCGTCAAGAGACCCCAGGTCCAGCAGGTCAAGAATGAGGAGCTGGGCGAGCAGAGCTCCATGGGTGAGCGCCGCAACGTCCTGCCCCACTCTGAACTCGTCCCCCATGGCCTGTCCCAGCAATCTTCTGAGCCGTTCGGCCAGATTGATGGCTACCCCCGGGAGCTGACTGAGCCTTGCACTTCTGCCTATGCTGTTGCGCTCCCTGTTGCGCTCAAGATTCGCACGTCCGAGACCAACTAGGTCTTGGTCAATATGTCACCTCCCCACTCGTCGACCTGGCCACATTTTCCGGCGCATTTCGGGTACCCAGTGGTAGTTGATCTTTTTTTTTTTCTAGAACAACTACAGCTGGGTTCCTAAGATGTCAAGATTGTGGAGGAGTGTATTCCCCTCATTTCGACTGGCATGTCGAATTGAATCTTAGGAGACCAGCAAATAGAGGCTGGTATGGTTGTTATGTCGATTCGGGGCCTTAAGTACCGTACAGCTGGATTTTTATTTGGCTTTAAGAGTACCTAGGTACTGTCCTGATGATTTGTTTTTGTCCAACCTGCACCTCAGCAACACCGTGTTGTTTGATGGGGATTTGGCATTTTGCCGGATTTTAGGGATGAGCTCAAGATGCTGCTAGCTCAGGACATCCCGTGGCACTGGTCAGCTTAATTCCGATAACACAGCTGAACCGCAATTGGAATCTATTAACCGAAAATGCCCAAAGTGTGACTGCGTTTCCTCTACTGTGCTGTGATCTATGCTGATGCTATCTTTTTTGCCATTCCTCACCTTGCTATCAGAACTATATAGGATGATGTCCCTGTCAGACAGTGGCAGAAGATATTATATAGAAAGGAACAAGAAATCCAAGCAAATGCTGACTCTACTGAGCCTCTCCGTCTTGTCTTCAGCAACAATAGCTTTACTCTCTGGCCTCAGTTTAGGTGCACTCACACGTAAACAGTTTCAGACATCTCGGACATCTGTCTGAATCACCGCTGTCCAATTTTTGTTTCGGTCCTCCTGTCATCTTTACATCTCCAGTATAGCCTGCTTACCTGGTGAATCAAGCGTCTGGAATTTGGGCCTCTTCCCATGTTTCAAGCAGGGACTGTCATCGGCTGTCAGCCTTGCCCGCAAGGGTCATTTGGCCGGGGTTACATGGGTCCATGGGAAAGGGTTCACCTAAGGCACTTAGGTACCTTAAGGTACCTACCTAGGTAGGTAGGTAAGTTATGATGACGATCACAAACGCCCTTTCAACATCCGCTTTATCCGTACGTACAGCAGAAAGCTAGTCCACGGGAGCTAAATTTAAGAGCCAGGAGAGAGAGGCTGAGACTGAAACCGCGCCGGACCGTTTGAACGTGGTGCAAAAAGCCGAATATGAGATGTAGAAAGGGGAAAGAATCGCCCGAGACCGTCCATAGCAAAGCGCCTCGCAGTGCGGTCAGCGGAAAGAACGTGCAATCCGAATGAACGTAAATTGTCAATCGCTAATGATGTGGTGGTGGTATCACATTCCATCATAAACGCCGGCGCGCCTGGAAAATGGTGCCCGCGGAACAAATGAAGCCCAAGATGAACGAATACCCGAAGAACCCCAAAGAGGAATGGAGAAAAAAGAGCAAACCCCTTTCTCTCCCCAGCCGCCCCCCCCCCAAAAAAAAAGAAAATACTCCAAAAGAAAAACCCGTGACTCATGATCGTAGAAACGTGGCCGTCGTGACC